>CABHPQ010164792.1:0-25497 GCA_902168405.1 Peromyscus aztecus | reverse complement strand
GGGTGGAGGTGGAATATGCACTCCAACATCTACTTGACCACTGAGGACTAGGAGGGCTGCAGGCCTGGCTGTCATCAGGTGACAGAACAAGTCACCCTGCAGGGGACCAGCTGCTGTCAGGCTCTGGGGGGTGGGGGATGCCAAGGGGACCAGCTGGGACAGATGCCGCAGAGGTCAGGGTGTGCCAACCAGGCCCAACTTACAGAGGGGAAGCCAAGTAAGAAGGCAAGCTGGGAGCAGGTGTTGCAAGTGTTCCTGGAGCTGTCAGGGTCAGAGCCTGGGCCCAGGTGGCCCCAACAAGCCAGGCTCAGCCACTGTCCTCAAAAGCCACTTAAACAACTAAGTAACCGTGAAAAGCAGAGGGAAGAGTCATTCAGTGCGGCCACATCGCGAAGAGGGACAAAGAGGTCCAGAGACTCCCAAGTCTGTCCTCAGGGTCCGGACATGAGGTTCAGGCTTAAACAGAGGGCAGGAGGTGTGCATTCCTAAGCAGTCCTGGTCAAGGTGTGGTCCTGCCCGTCACTGACCCATCACTGTCAGCTCCAGTCTCTCCTGCAAGGTGGTCTGACAAGTTCTCAGAACTCTGT
This sequence comes from Peromyscus aztecus, assembly GCA_902168405.1. NCBI lineage: Eukaryota > Metazoa > Chordata > Mammalia > Rodentia > Cricetidae > Peromyscus > Peromyscus aztecus. The sequence continues at coordinate 24,910 of CABHPQ010164792.1, read as the reverse complement.
GAGATCTCTCTGGGAGACAAGCGTCCCCTCTGGCCGGCACCAGATTTCAGCTTCTCCCTTCCCCAGTGTGAGACTCCTGCAGAAATTCCAATGCCTCTGGGTCCACTGTTTCAATAGTCCAATGGCTGAAGGGCAGGGCACCTGTGTCTCTAGAATATCTTGATTCCTGAGGGGACTGTGACAGGAGAGACAAGGCACAGGCCTACAGTGTCCTGGCATGGGCAAGGATGAATCCAAGGCCTCAGAGCTGGCAGGAGGTGGGGGAGGCGTCACAGCCAGGACTGCCTGTCTGTCATACGTGACAGAACTCTTTCTCACACAGTAGGTGTTCAAGCAGGCCATGAAAGAGATGAGACTACCCTGTCCCATCCTCAGAGAAACTCACATCCACCTTTGCTGTTGTCACAGCTGACATCTCCCCAGCTCCTGTGGTCCTCTGTGCTCTTGACTGTGGCAGAAATGGAGTGATTAAGCCACATCTCAGGAAGTTCCAGATTAGACCCAGCTAGCTGGTTTCTAGGAAATACACACCTCCACAGGCTTGGCAACAGCTGTTCTCTGAGTTGCCCACAGCAACAGCAGAGAGGCCACCATCAACTCAAGTGTAGTCACAGGGGTTCCAGCAAAATTCACAGTGTGCCTCTGAGTGGACCAGCCTGAGTCACTGGCCAATCTCTACCCTCTCTTGGTACTCAGGACTTCCAGGGTCAAGTCTGGTCCCTGACCACACACCCCGGCTTCCAGAGAGAGTCCAGCTTGTCTGGGCCTCATGGTGGGAGAAAAGGGGACCCCAGGGGCAACTGGACAGGAAATAAAGACAGTGTCCACCATGGCCCAGAGCCCCTTGGGTTCCCTTGTTCTCTCTAACCAAGGCTGACCTGGATCTGGAAGGCCACAGGCTATACAGTGCAGGTCACTAGACTAGCCCAGGCATTCTTGGTGCTGTCCCTGGACAACATCTGTGATGGCTAATTTTGACTGTCAATTTGACACAAGCTGGAGTCATCTGGGAAGAGGGAACCTTGGTTGAGGAATTGCCTCCATCAGATTGGCTTGTAGGCAAGTTTGCGGGGCATTTTCTTGATTGATAATTGGTGGGGAGGGCCCAGCCCGCTGTGGGTGGTGCCACCTTTGGACAGACAGTCCAGGGTTGTATAAGAAAGAAGCTGAGAAAACCATGGGGAGCCAATAAGCAGCACTCTTCTATGCTCTGCTTCAGTTCCTGCCTCCAGGTTCCTGCCTTGGCTTCCTCCACTGGGGTGTAACCTGGGACATGTAAACCAAATAAACCGCTCCCTCCCCAAACTGCTTTTGATCATGGTGTTTATCACACCAACAGGAAGCAAACTATATAACAGCCCACAGCTTGAAGGAACCCAGGCTGGGTGAGGCTCAGCCAGTAAGCTCAGCATTGGAAGAGCACAGGGGCATTGGGACAGGGATGCTGCCTGTGGCCCCAGGAGCTCAGGATTCTGAAAGACTCTCCCTTCACTCTTCCCATGTGCTTTCAAGAACGTCCCAGAAGACCATGTTCCAGGTGAGACTCCCACATGCAGTCCAGGACACCATCTGCTTGGTTCAGAATAGGTGCAGTTTGACCCCTCTCCCTGACCACCTGCAGGCTGTCCCTAAGTAGCTCCTGGTCAGTGGTCCAAAGGCCACTTTTTATGTTTAGTTATGTGTGTGCATGTAAATGTGGTTACTCTGGAGGCCAGAAGTGGGAATCAGATCCTCTGGAGCTGGAGTTACTGGTGGTTGTGAGCTGCCCAATGTGGGTGCCAGGAACCCCAATTTTTTTCTTTTCTTCCTCCCCTTTCTTTTCCCTTCCTTCCTTCCTTCCTTCCTTCCTTCCTTCCTTCCTTCCTTCCTTCCTTCCTTCCTTCCTTCCTTCCTTTCTCTCTCTCTCTCTCTCTCTCTCTCTCTCTCTCTCTCTCTCTCTCTTTCTTTCTTTCTTTCTTTCTTTCTTTCTTTCTTTCTTTCTTCTCCTCCTCCTTCTTTTTGGAGAGAGTCTCACTCTGTAGACCAAACTGGCCTCTAACACACAGAGATCCACCTGCCTCTGCCTACCCATGGGATTAAAGGCATGGGCCACCACATCTGGCTAACATTGAACATTTTTATCACCCCTACAAGAGCCTTATCTCTCTTTAGCAATTGCTTCTCAGGTCCTGCAGCTACCAATCTCCATTCTGTCTGTGTTTCATAACCATGTGGTCTCATGGGCATGGCTTACTTCTGAATCGTTTGTTTCGCTGACCCAGTGATATTCTACAGTGTGGATAAACCCCATTTTACCTGTCCATTAGCTGATGGACATCTAGGCTGTATCCCCTCTTGCTATTGTATGATGCCACTGTGGTCATCTGCGTGCAAGCTTTTGTCTTGACGCTTGTTCGTTCAGGTTCAAGCCTGAGGGAGGAATGGCTAGGTTGCACGGTGACTCTGATTTCCTGAGAAAATCCCAGCTGTCTCCCACAGTGGCTGCATCATTAAACACTTTGCAGAAAGGACATCTCTGAGAGGCCCAGCTCACACACTGCTGGGGAGCCTGTCATGAGCAAAGGTACTTGATAGACTGGGCGTGCAGAGCAGGGAAACGGCCAGCTGCCTCCCTTGCAGGCTGTGTGCCCCATGGCAGGTTACTTAACTTCTCTGAGCCTCACAGGGAAACCATGAGAGAGCTTGGCCACTGAGCCAGGCCAGTGTTAGACCCTCTGTGTAAAAGCAAGATCTTGGCAGTCTCGGTTGATTCTTTTTCTACCTGCCCTTAGGGCCTCAGCCTGAACTTTCTCTCCTAACCTTCTCCTCTCTCCTCCTCCTCTTCCTCCTCTTCGGCATCTTCTCCCCAGACATGGGGCTAAGGAACCTCTTCACTTCCCTGGAGGAAAGAAACAATTCTGAGGTCTCCTAGCTCCTCCAGGGCACAAAGAGTCAAATCCAAGGCCAGGCCTATCAGTTTCTCCTTGTTTCATGGTCGGCCTCCTGAGACAGCACCACCATCACCACCCCCTACCTCTGCCCCATACTCCCATGCAAGCTCAGAACCCAGCAATCCCAAATAAGGCGTCTGGTGCATTCTCGGGGAATCGCCAGGCTCCTGAGCCTCAGCTGTCATCAGATCTCAAGGCTCAAACAAAAGTGTTGCGGGGCACCCGGCCAAGCCACACCCCAGGCATCCTATCCACCATTCAAACAGCCAAAGAGGGGCGATAAGGGGGTTCAAGTTTAGCAGGACTGAAATCTATTCTTCCTGTTATCACAAGGGTTTCTAGAGAAAGGAGCAGGTCCCAGATCAGAGGAGGGCATGATAACCACCTCACTTAGCCACTTAATGAGTGCACTTCCTAGAAGTTTCTACAGAGAGTCATGGGGGAGAGCCAAGCCTGCCATCCCAGCACTCCAGAGAAGAAGGCATGGGGATCGGGTCATCTGCGGCTACACAGCCAGTTTGAGGCCAGCCTGGGCTACATGAGAGTCTGTCTCAAGCAAACATTTCAGAAGAGACGTTTCTGGAATCCCAGCAAACCCATGGTGTGTCTGCACCCCTCCTGGAGGCAGGAATTCCGGCCTCTCCCTCCGATTGGTCTCCTTGCCCTCTGGTATAAAGGTTGAATAGAGTCAACCCAAACATAGGTTCAAATCCTCTTCCCACGTCTGACCTGCGATAGACCACATCTGGGAACAGCATGTCTCCTAATGTGACCAACAGTCCCTGGGATAAATCCATCGCATGGGGGGTGTAGCCAGTACTGAGGACACAGAGGGTAAGTAGGGAACCTCCAGCACTCACACTGGGCACCAGCAGCCCCCAGTCCTGTGACTTTGTCCTCTGTCTCTCTCTATCTCCCTCTGTCTCTTTCTCTCTCAACAGGATCTAGCCTTACACTCTGTAGCCAAGGGTGGGTTTGAACCTTCGATCCTCCTGCCCACAGCGCTGGGATTGCAGGCACCACCATGACTCCCATTTACTACAGGGTGAAACCGGGGTGGGGGGGCTTGTGTGTACTGGGCAAGCCCTCCACCTCCTGACCTGTGCCTCCACCCCCACCTCAGCTTCTTCAAAATGGCTGTGGACTAACCAACCCACCATCTTCACACACACGGCAGAGACCCTGCCTGTCACTGCCATCCAACCCCTCTCCCAGCACAGCAGAGCTCAGGGGACCCTCAGCTGAGGAGAACGAGGAAACAGGGTTCTGGCCCCCAACCCCCGGGATTGGCGCACAGCTGTGGGAGTTCGTGGCTGTGGTCAGGGGCACTGGGGTGGTGAGCAATTCATCCTTGGTATGTGCTAGTAAGGCTGGGCTCATGCCACACGGCACAGCCCACTCTAGGCAAGAGCTGAAGTCAGATGTGCCCAAGGTCCTCCTGGGTCCCAGGTTCTGTAAGAGGCCTGACCTAAACGCAGCGACAGGACAGTAGTGGGCATGGAATTAGGGCAGCACAGGACAGCGGGGAGGGAAGGGTGCCCATGGAAGACACTGAGCAACAAACACGGTCCTGAGAGGAGGGTAAGGGGAGGACTCAGAGTGACGGGAGCTGGGCCTGGTTCAAAGGCAAGAGCAGCAGCCACAGCGGGTCGATGACCCTGTCCCTCACCCTGGATGCTGGATTCTGGCCATCACATACTTCTGGAGCTCTCTTCCTAGTTCAGAATACTTCATGTCTTGAATAAAATGGAAGTTTGTTCCCATCTTAAAAGCCTGGGGTATGTGGATGAGACTGGATGACCCCAGTTCCAGAGTCCAGCTTCTCACACGTTGCCAGTTTGTGTTGTGACGCCTGCCTGCTCAAAGCCACCAGCTTTTACAATGGTAGCCCTTGCTCCTGCCATCACAGCTCTATCCCAGCCTGAGGGGAGGCCCAAAGTAGCCGTTTCCCACTCTGGGGTTTATGTAATCTCACCAATGATTGCTCCCATGTGCCAGGCACCACTGCTCACAACAATCCTTCAAGGGCAGGGCAGCTCCTCAGCAAGGCCTTTTTACAGACAAGGAAACTGAGGCTCAGAGAAAACAGATGTGAGGCAGAGCTGCTCTGCAGTGTGAGTGCGGAGCTGCAGATTCAGCCTGGTTCTGCCATCCCACTGCTTGTGTCCCGTGGTCCCCTGAGGGGTGTCCTGTTCTTGAGTTGTGGCTCTTAGGCTTCCTGGTCCCTACCTGTGACTCAGGCACCAGGTCACTGCCAGAAGGAGCACCCAGTGGAGAGCTTAGGGCAGCCCCCAGCTGCTTTGAGGAGGGAATCCTCAACAGGGCTTTCCTGCTGGATGACCATCAGGGGATGCATCCTTCAGGGGATACATCCTTCTTCAGAGGTTCAGGGGCTCCAGCCCTGGACCAAGGGGTGAGGCATCCAGCCCAGAGGAGGACCTCTGCAAGCCCCGGTGAGGGAAAACACATCCCTACTCTGTCCCCAGGCCCAGCACACAGCCCCTCACAGAAGCCTGCTGTCAACCTGACGGGAGCTAGATCACCATGGACACTTCTGGGCCTGTCTGTGAGGAACTTTCTAGACTAGGTCAAATGAAGAGGAAAGACCCACCCTGAATGTGGGCAGCACTCACATGGTCCAGAACTAAAGGAAAAGGAGAAAGTGAGCTGAGCACCATGTTCACCTCCATTGCTCCCTGACGGAAGCAGTAATGTGACCAGCTGCCTGTGACCAGCTGCCTCACGGTCTTGCCGCCGTGTCTTGCCCGCCCTGATGGACTGTGCCCTCACACTGGGAGACAAGCAAGGCCTTCCTCCCTAGAGTTGCTTTGTCAGGTGTTTTTTCAGCTCTTGGGGACATGAGTTTTGGGGACATTGCCCCCCAAGCACCTTGCCTTCCCTCAGGCCACACCTGAGCTGCCAGCTTGGAACTGTACAAGACGGCTTGTCTGCACAGCGCCCTGGTTCCTCATGCACGGAGCCTCTGCAGCTGCACAGGACCCCGAGGCAGCGCCTTCCCACCTACCACCCCAGCCAAAGAGGGGGTGGAATCCATCCTTTCTCACAGAGTCAAAGGCAGAGCGGCCTCTCCGTGATGACTGGGCTCTATGACCAAATAAGGCAATATTTCATTTCAGTGTTTACAGCGCGTGAGCTGGGCACGCGGGGCACCGCAGGGATCCCAGAGTGTGCTGTCTGCAGCCCACAGCCAACAGCTCTGCCCGAAGCCAGGTCAGGCCTCATGGAAATGGCAACCTGTCACTTATCAATTCTACATTAATAGACCTGGGGCAGACAACCTGGACATCAGGAGCAGAGCCAGCTTTGAAGTCCAGCTGGGATGCAGTTTGTCTCCTAGGGGCAGTGGCCGCACTCTTTGGGGGTGCCTTTGCCCCGCCCCCAGGATTTACCACCAGTTCTCTTCTCCCTGGGAGACAAACCCAAGCCCCTCCTCCCTGACAGTGTGAGATTCACCAGAGGGCCCAGCTGAAGCCTCGGTATTAATAATAAGACTAGTGTTGAAGTTTAAAGCCATCAGAGGCTCTGAACATCAAACAAAGCCTCAAAGATCTGCCCTGCGCTGGCTGCAGCCACAGAGACCCACCACAGGGAGGTGTGGCCAGGAGGCCTGCGCACAGTAGGTGCTCAGAGTCAGCTACCTCTGTATCACCGCAGAAGTGGGAACTGGGCCCAGAACAACCCTGTGGTACCTTCCAGAGAGAAACCTCAACTGTCCCTCTCCAGGCCCCCTCTCCAGGTCCCCTTCCCCAGGCCCCCCTTTCTAGGCCCCCCTCTCCAATTCCCCCTCTTCAGACCCTGTATGACCCCAGTCTCCTCTAGTCTCTGTTGTTTCAGGAATGTCATAGTTGAATGCATGGACAAATGTATCCAATGGATGGATGGATACATAAATGAGTGAATGAATGAATGAGCAAATGAGTGAATGTGTGACTAGATGAAAGTAGGAAAAAGTGACTGACGGGGTGAATGAATGAATGAATGAATGAATGCATAAACAAATCAGCATGTGAACAAATGAACAGACAAATAGAAACATCGTTGTCTCTGTCACTGAGCCTTTGCTGAGCCTCCCCTGTGTCACGCTTCCCCTTCACTTCCTCAGCGCCATGCAGCTGGGGTCTCCTCTGGGCCTCACCAGCCTGGCCTGTGAAAAACACCCTACAACCAACCCTGTGTTCAAGGCTGAGTGGTCAGAAAAGCTTAGGGAATTGAGGAGGCGCTTGGGGAGGGCTAATGACCACGGGCAAGTTAGGTGCTTGCCAAGGGGAGGGGGAACTAAGGGGGCCATGACTTCTGCTGACTCAGCCTTGCAGGGTGAGGATCTCCAGGTGCTGACCCTCAGGACCAGCATCTGACCTGGACTTGTATCACCTGTGAGAACCAGAGGGGCTTGTTTCAGGCCAGGAGGCCCACCTTGAGGGTCCATCTCTATGCTTGGGGGGGGTCTGCCTTCACCTTGAAGGGTCTGTCCCCACTTGGGGGGCTGTCTCCCTGGTAATGATTAACCACCCTGGGACACTTGACTGGGAGCCGCTGAGTCATTTTGTAAATCCTTCTCGCCCTGGGTGTGGCCTCCCTCACTTGTCTGAGCTGCAGAGGTGTCGCACACCTCCTCTGGTGTCCCTGCTGCAGGAAGCAGAAGCCACTTGAGGCTGGTCTGTGGAAGGCAGTCTGATGGAGGAGGTGAGCAAGATGGAAGGTCCAGTGTGGAAGCCTCTGCTGACTAGTAAGGATGGGGACTTCTCAGGGGGATGAGGGAGGGCCCAGGCTATGAGGGACAGGGCAGGCAAGGTGCCCGGAGGCCCAGGCATGGTTGTGTACATGTAACTTCCTCTCAAGTGGCTCCTGGGGTATCCTCACGCCGGGGGTTCCCAAATTCCGAGTGGCTGTGCAGGCTGCAGAAGGCTTTGCTCTCAGTTACAGCCCTGCCTTAAGCAGTAGAGGACATTTTTAGCCTCCTCTCTGGCCTCTGCCCTTCGGAGCTGGTCTCCTTTATGTAGCACCTGAGCCACCCAGAGCACATGCTCCACCCCTCTGTGCCTTGGCAACTCCCGAGAGGTACGGGCTCAAATGGTGCCCACCCTTGGGACTTACGGCTACAGAAGAGACAAGAATAAACCATCCAGTGGCTCCTGGAACAGGACTCACCGGCCTCTAAAACTGACTTTACCTAGGAGTAAAGCTGAGGTCCTGAGAAGTGAAGTCACTGGTCTGAGGACACATAGCAGGTGGGCAGGCTTGAGTGGCCCTGGAGTCTCTGTCCTGAGGCTCCTGTGGAGAGATGTGATAAGGGAAACTGGAACTCAGGAGTGGAGACCTGTCCCTTCCTGTGTAGCCACGGGCAGATTGCGGCCCTGCCTGCTGCTTGGCTCTTGTGAGATTGGTGCTCTTCTGATCTTTGGATTCCAAGGACCTTCTGTGGGGTGGCATGGGACCTCAGAGCCAATGCCCCTACTTCTGTCTCCTGCTGGTACCCTGATGCTGTCTCACTACTGCCTGGCTGGTGTCTGGTCCCCAGGCCTACCCTTGACCAGTGGTGGGTGGATAAGTGAAGGTCTTCACCCACTTACGAGGATGTGAGTAGTGACCAGACAGGCGGCTGACCAGCATCCGGAACTCCGGCTGGCAGTCTCTCCCACAGGTCTTAGGGAAGACTCCTCTCAGCGAGGTCTACACCTGGAGGCTGCTGCTTCCCACAGACTCTCTGGGGCAAGACTGCCACAGCCCCCCAAACCAACCTCCATCTCCAAGGGTAGACAGGTGAGCCTGGAGCTTTACCATTGTCAGTCCCAAAGTAAAGCTGAGGCTCAGAGAGGTCAAGCCATTGCTGGTCTGCGAGTAACAGCGAGTCCAGATGGGGGTGGGGGCACCCCACAATCTAGAGTCACCCAGGGGCATTGTTTGACTTGAGGTCCTTGACTGTGTTGGGGCTTTCTCCCTTGTGACCCTCAAACAGCCACACTGGGTGTTGGGCACAGCATCGTGGCTCTGTTGTTTGCTGGGAGTTTGCCAGGTGGGAGGTTCTGGGGCACTCCCTGGCTTCCTTCTGGGAATTCTGGGAAATGGGGGATCCCACCTACAGCCTTTGAGCTGAGTGGCACAGAAGTCAGGACAGGGCTGTCTGTGGTAGAATAAAACGTGTGTGTCAGCCATTTAGACCCTAAGGGTGGCGCCCAGGACCTTCAGAGTGATGGAGGTTCAAATCTGAGGCAGAATTTCTTCCCAGAGATGCACAGGGAATGAGTGATATTCCTATGCCAACTGCAGAGCCCATGCTTCGCCCTGACTTAGACACCTGCTGGCCACACAGGCCTGCGACTCAGGGTCTTCCTTCAGTCTGCTTTCCATTGTCATGGAACTCAGGGTTGAACTTGTATCTCTAAAGAGAACAGTTAGATACCTGTCAGGCACATTCTAGTACAAATAAGGTTATCCTCTCTTTCCCTGGTGAGTGTGAGTTGGTTGAATGGAAATGGTCTCCTCTTCAGGATCAGGGCTGCTGAGGGGTAGTGAGGGGTGTGGGGGGACATGTGGAAGGTCCAGGGATTCTCTTTCAAGGCCATGGGAGTGAACTGTAGCCTGGGAAGGTCACAGCGTCTGAGGTAGTGCAGCTGTGGATGCTGGGAACCTACTCTTCGGGAGAGTGAGCAGCCTCCTGCCCCCCCATGACACCCACTGCCGACACAAAGTAAGGAAGGCAGGTTCATGCAGGAATCAAGCTGTAAAATGCCAGGCGGGGCGCTTGGGAAGGACAGAGAGGCAGCATGCGACATGGGTGAGAGGCACCAGTGCTCAGCATGTGTGGGGGTCTGTGGTGGGGTCAGCATGGGTCGGAGGCAAGGATGGCTGCAGGATTCCCAGGCCTAGAGATCAGACATGTGCAGGCAGTGCAGATGACCAGGGAGGAGGGAGGGGACCCTGAAGGAGATGTCCATTACCCGTGGCTGCGTGTGCCCAAGCCCCAAGCTGGCTGCCAGCTTCCATGGGGAGGCTTCAGGGTGTGGGCCCCATGGTTCCGTCTTTCATGAGCTGTTGGGAAGGCCCAATGGCCCTGGTGCCATGCCTGGGGCATCCAGCTTGATGTCACAGGGGTCCGCAGAGCTCTGGGAGCTAGGAAAGGCCACACCCTTGCCATCTCTTGGGGACCCAGGGAAGGCCATGCTGACTCAGCTGCAAGTCTTTCAGAGGTCAGCTCTGAGAAGTCATAAAGACCATGAGTCGTCTACTGTCAGCACAGACAGCCGTCTTATAGCCCAAGATGGCTGCTTGAGGGCAAGCCATTGGATCTCTATCCCATCCAGTAGGAGGTTAAAGGGCAAGGAGGGGCTCCCTTCCTTTCTGGGAGCTGCCCACATCCAATTTGGTCTGGCTTGGTTTTGGAGTGTTGTGTATTATGAGGTCTCATATACACCAGGCAGGCACTTTCTGCTGGCGGCACTCATCACTCATTCTCTGGGACCCGAGAACAAGCCAGGCCACAAGCAGCTGCAACGGAGGCCAGGATAGGCTGTCTGGGATCTAGATAGCTGCCTGCCAGCCGAGAGCTGGGGTTCTTAGTATGAAAAGGGACAAAGTCTGAGAGCTGAAGGTTTGCACTCAGGCCCAGGACAGAAGTCTGGGCTCTATGTTCTCCCCCTGAACCTCAGTTTCTTCCTCTGTGAAATAGATTGACTGACACCCTTGGCATCTGAGCGCATTCTACTCAGCCTGTGACCGTCCCACACAGCCTTCCTCGTGGAATCTTCTAGGTGAATGGGGGGGGGGGGCTGAAGCCTGTGAGTACTGTGTATCCCAGGGGCTGGGAACCCTGTCTGTCACATGGTCTGTATGTTTGTTGAGGGACTGACTTATTAAAGTAGAATGAAGGAGATTACTTGGCTCTCAAAAAACAAAAACAAACAACAAAAAACCCCAACTTTTTCTTCCGCCATTTTCCTTTCTTTCTCCTCCTTCTTCACGTCTTTTAAGATTCCTAACTGGCTTGTGTTGTGTCCCAGATCCCAGATGTGGGTTACAGGAGGGGTGCCATGTGAGTGGCCTGCGGCCCACGCTGACCCTCAGCCCAGCCTGGCTGTTTGTGGCTGACTTCCAATCCTTGGGTATGGAGACTGATTCAGCTCTGAGACCCTCCTCAGGCAGGAGGATGACTACAAGTTTGGTTGTCAGCTGTAGTTAGATGGTGAGTCCCAGGCCAGTCCCAGCTACTGAGGGAGGGAGGCTATGGTCCTGTGGAAGAGTTGCAGCTGTACCTCTGGGATGTATGACCCCCGGGTGTGTGTGCAAAAGCCACTGTCACCTCCAGTGTCTGGGCTTCTCCAGGGCACATGGCCGTTTAGGCACCATCCTCCCAACCCGGGTCCCTTGGGGCATCGACTCCGCCCAAGTGTCTGTCTCTCTCCCTGGCTCCACTGGCTCACACCTGCCATGTGCATTCCAGCCAGAATCCGGGAAGCTCTGTGGAATGCAAAGCTTTGTGGGATGCAGGATGGATGCAGTCATCTTCCTGGAGCTGTGAACTCCTTGAATTTGCCGTCGTCTAGATGTTTGGCTGCTGAGTCTTGCATCTTGATAGGAGCTTCCGGGTAAATACGTCTTATCCAGGGTTGGTGCCTAAGGCCTGAGTCACCAGGGAGGAGCAGAGTCCTCCCTGGGATGGCATTCCAGAGGGCAGGAGTGGATTTAAGAAGAGCAACCCTCAGGGCCATTGCACGCCTCTCATTTCTGTGGGCTGAGACCCCAGATCCCCAGCCTGAGCCCTTCTGGACCTGCCTGCCCCAGCCACGCCTGACACCCTTCCCCGGGTGCTGTCTGGCCTTTTGTCTCTTCATTTCTCCTCAGATTCCTCTGGTCATTTGTTTATTCCTTCTCTCCCTCTGAAAAATGCAGTGACCTTTCTCTCTTTCATTCTGGGGACAGGACACAGAGCCCAGGACATCTCTGAGCTCCCCCCTCACGTTCTGTGCTCTGGTCTGTGGAGTCTGCGTTTTGCTTTGATTACAGCTGGGTCAGCACTGGTGGAAGGGACTTGATTTAAAGTCTCCTGCAAAACAGGGCAGTGTGGGAGCTGGGGAGGAAAGAGACAGAACAGAGCTCTGAGAGGAAGACAGCCCAGCGTCCTCAGGGGGCTGTGATCTCAGCACTGGGAAATGAGGCAGGGGGATTGTTGTGAGTTCCAGTCCAGCCTGGGCTACAGAGTGAGACTCTTCTCCAAAACTAAAACCAAAACAAAGAGAGAAAAGAAAGGAAAAGAAAAAAAAAGACACAAAAGAAAAGAACTTGACCCCAGCCTCAATCAGGCCCGGCCTCCCCTTGATCCTGAGCACTGCCCTTTGTGTCACCCTTGGTGTGGATGCACTCGTGGATGTCCATTTTCCACATGAAAAAACTGAGGCAAAAAAGAAATGTCTGGTCCAAGATGTCAGAGTTGGTCAGTGGTGGAGCTGGGTGCTTTGGATGCTGACACCTGACAGAGGGACCACCCTGATGTGGGGACTAACTCCTCAGGGCCCCTCACACACAGTATGAGGAAGGAAGCAGGAGCCACTCTGTAGCTCACAGTATATAAGGCACAAGACCCTGTGACTCAGCTGGGCAGATGAAGTTGCTCTCAAGGGCAGGCTTTTCCCAGCCCAAGACCCCCAGAGGCCAGTGACAGAAACAAGTGGGAGGCAGGGACAAAGACTGGGGGGAGGCTGGGAGCCAAGGGACAAGGGTCCCACACACTGCTGCAGGCCTCCCTGCAGGCCGCCATTGACGCTGGGCAGCACAGCCTAACCTGTCTCAGTGGTCCCTTTTGGCAGCTCCAGTTGGGCACACCTGAGTCATGTGACCATACCAGTTGCCAAGGAGACCAAATAGTGGGCTTCCTTCCACATCCTGGAGTGGGTACTATGCAGGGAAGATGGGATGGGGATGCTGGACTAGGGGCCACCACAGGTTCCTGCAAGATTGTTGGTGACTTCACAGACTGGCCACAGCCCCTGCAATGACCTGAGCTCCTCCTAACATAGACCCTCAGCGTGATAGGGTCCCAGAGACTCCCCACTTCTGTGTGATAGAAGGAAACAAAAATGTGACGTTTCTAGAGTCTCTTCTCTTGAAATGGCTGGGGACAGTGATTCTGGAAACCCACACCCTTCTAGATGAGTCTCCCTGGTGTGGAGACTGAAGTTATGTCCCCAGGGAGGTGGCACCTGTGGATGGTGGGGCTTGAATTCTGTGGACATTTGTCACAAGGCACTTGCCTGGCAGGGAGGAGGCAGGGGTGAGGCAGAGAGGAAACAGAGACCCATCCTTTGTTTGTAAGGCTTGGGTTTATGGCCACAGGATGCTGGGACAGAATGCCTGCATGCTGTGCTGTGTGGAGAGAGCTCAGTGATTAAGAGCCCTGGATGCCCCTGCAGAGAATCTGGATTCAGTTCCCAGCACCCACACGGTGGCTCACAAATATCTATTAACTCCAGTTCCAGGGGATCTGATGCCCTCTTCTGGCCTCCATGAGCACTGCACACATGTGGTGCATACAAACATGCAGACACACACTCATACACATCAAATAAAAATAAATCTCTAACAATTTTTAAAAATGATCCAGCACCCACAGCACTTCAGCACATGACTGTATCAGGATAGGTCCCTGAATGACCCCAAGCCACACAATGGGTCTTTATATGAAAAGGGGTCAGGACACAGACACAGGATTCAGGGAGCAAACACCATCTGTGACACAAGGAGAGATGGCTTGTGAGGGGCCAACCATATAGCACCTCCATCTGACCTCCAGCCTCCAGGACAGAGGACGATGGACATTTGCTATTAAAGACCCTGTCTGTGACACTGGCCGTGGTGGCTGAAGCTGATTCCCATGGCCTCTGAGTAATATGAAGGCAACTGTTGTACCACCGGGCTACCGGAGCCTGGCCAGTGCTGTGTCCCTTAAGATTTGTGTTACACTAGCTGTCTCCAGGAGATGGGCTCAGGCTGAAACCCTGCTTGTGTCACTCATGGCAGTGCGAGGTGGTCCCCAGCAGTCCCCAGGGGTCCCCAGCAGTCCCCAGGGGACCCCAGCGGTCCCTGGTGGTCCCCAGCAGTTCCTGGGGGATTCCTCAGCACTCTCCACTTTTTTTTTTTTTTCTGTTTCCCGGAACACTGGGCACGCATCTTCTGGAGCAGGTAGGCAGCACTCAGCTGGCCAAGACTGTCATCACAGCCCCAGGTCAAAGTCAAGGCCAGAATACAGTGTTAACAGAGCCCAGTGTGTCACCCAACAGGTCAAAGACCCAAGCACAGTGACCGTCTTGGAGTTCTGAGGGTTCTGGAATAGTTGAGAGGATGTTTGTTTGTCAATCCTGGAGCCATTCCAACCTCCACCACCAAAGACCCAAGAAGCAGCGAACTGCTTGCCCCAGCTACCAGCTGCCCCTCTAGTCCAGATTTCATAGTGGTAGCACACAGGTCCCTCCCACAGCCAACTCCTGCCAACTGTGTCCAGCCCTGGGCCTGAGCACGCAGCCCTCTAGTGCTCCGGTGAGAGATGGCCATGAGCTGACAGACCCACACAAGGACTTGGGGACCCCAGTGGACCCTTTAAGGTGGAAAGAGCCATACAACCCAGCTGGGGCAACCAAGGCGGGTGGGTTCCCACCCTTGCACGCGTGGCCTTGAGGTTTGAATGCAGGCTGAAACCTGGCCCATTCTCCAAGTGAGAGCTGAAGTCATGTGCCTATCTCATTCCCTGTTAGGGTGGCCTGGGGACACAGGATCACTCTCTGCTTCTTAAGGACAAAGGAACCCTCTCCCCCACACAGCTGTCCCCAGAGGCATCGTGGGTGGTGTGCCCGCTTAGATCACTTCTGAGATACCTGAGGAGCAGTCCCATCATCCCCCTCTTGGGTTTCTTCTCTTCTGGGAAGCTGACCCACCCTCTCTTGGGTTCCCCCCTCCTCGGGGAAGCTGACCTAGCCCCAGAAAGTAGGGCTTTGTGAACAGTGGCCCCCAGAGCCCTTCCATTTTCAAGTGGTAGCTGAGAGGGACTGGGAAGATGTTCCAAAGGGACATACAAGGAGGAGACGGTGACCAGCTTTTGGGAAAGGAGGTTGAGTCGCTGGGCCTGTGTGTCCCTGAGGGCGGCCTGACCCCAGGAATCAACACGGTCCAAACCCACATTAAAGGAGAGTGAGGTGGCACTTGGGACAGACCGCTCCCTTCTACCAAGAACTCAGTGACTTTGAGCTTTTCCTTCTGTTCTTGGAAGGGATATCTCAGGCCACCCCAAGGGCCATCTCCCAGAGGCCACTCCTTGGATCAGATGACTATGGGACTGTTTCCATTAGCCAAGTGCGCCTCAAAGCCCCGCTGGGAACAGTAGATTCACAGATTGCAGCCCTCCACTGAGTATTTTAAACACTAGGAACTCACTTTTCTGCCTGAAGGCGTTTCCCACCAGCTCTCAAAGGAGCCTGAGATCCCTTGGCCCGTGGCATAGTCCTGTGGTCTTAGGGGAGCTCCCTGCCCACGCCCGCAGTCTGCTGGTGGAGATTCACCTGTGTTGCTGTACTGAGCCTTCCGTCAACGGTATTTGATCTTGGCAAAGGCAGCCTGTTTCCTTTGATGGCGTATCGAACACAAATATTTGCCTCATTAATTAGAGTCCATTTAACTCCAAAAACTCAAGTGGAGTGGACAGCCCCTAAGGTTAGAAATTAGTCAGCACCTGGACATGGTGGACTGCCCTTCACCCCAGGCCCTTCACTGGTCTCATCACTGTGAATAAACAAACTAAAGGTTAAGGGCAGGACAGCGTGCCCAGGTGTAGGTTGTAACTGCAGCGAAGGGCAGGACAGGACAGTACTTTGCCCTATTGTTTCTAGAACCTTCTTCTTCTTATTACTCCTGGCAGCAATGTGTGGTCACTGGTGTGTGTTTCCCCCCAAATACCAGGAAGAGATGGTGCAGGGTCATACAGTGCCACAGAAAGTTCTGAAATTGAGCAGAACTTTCTAGAATAGTTGGGCCTGGGATTGGATCCAGGGCCTCCACTCACTGTGTGGGTCCTGGCATGTTCTTCCTCTCTACGTGTCCTGTTCCAAAGCGGTACATGGGAACCCTCATTTTGACATCACGTGGCTGGGACTGAGGGTAAAAATCATACCGTGGGGTTGAGACTGGCTGTGTTGTCTGGCTAAGCTTCTGAGCCTCAGGCGCCTCCTAGCTTCTTCTCTGTAGAGTCAAGGCTGTCCTGGCCTCATTACGAAGGGCCAAAAAAAGCCAGGCACGGTGGCACATACCTTTGACCTCAGCAACCAGGAGGCAGAGGCATGCCGATCTTTATGAGTTCAAGGCCACCCTGGCCTACAAAGCGAGTTCCAGGACAGCCAGGGCTGTTACACAGAGAAACCCTGTTTTGAAAAACAAAACAAAACGAGAAATTAGCCAGGCATGGTGGTGCACACCTTTAATCCCAGTGTCTAGGAGGTAGAGGCAAGAGACTGTGAGTTCAAGGCCAGCCTGGTCTATATAGTGAGCTACAGGACAGCCAGGGATACATAGCGAGACCTTGTCTTAAAAACAAAAAAATCAGACAAAAGGGCCAGAGAGACTAGAAAAAGTATTTGCTGTGCTTAGATTAACCCTCAGGACCCCTACATCTGCAATTCCAGCATGGGGTCATCAGAGACAGGAAAATCGCTGGGGTACATTGGCTAAAGTGAGTTCCAGGTTAAGTGAGAGAAATTGAAAAACGAAAGTAAAAAGTGGTTGAGGAAGACACTCAGTGTCAACCTTTGGCCTCCACTCACATGTAAGCCACACAGGGGTGAAAGACAGACAGACAGATGGACTGACGGATGGACAGACGGACAGATAGATGATGATGATGATAGATAAGCTAGTGCAGCCAAATCCCTGACCACTTACCTGCCCTACTGACCACCGTCACCCCCTGCCTAATCAGCTAGCACCCCTGCTTTGCACCCACAGCCACCCCTGCCAGTACCTGTCACCTGAAAGCCCCACACCTCTCACGGCTTCCCAAGATGGGGGCTACTGTGAGCCCAGCCAGTCTCCCCCCCACGTCCACTAATCATGAAGGCTGCGGGTATGGAGGATCACCTGACCCTCCCTCCTCCACGTCCTTGCCTCCCGTAGGTCATTCTGCCCAAGTTGTACGGGGCCTCGTGGTCTCTAGAAGAGTGGAAGGATGTGAGCGGCGGAAGAGGGGCGGGACTCCATACACAGCCATGGGCAAACCATCCTCTACACTGTGGTGAGACGTTTGGTGGCACATTTGCTCTGACGTCATCAGCCCTCCTGTCCATAACCCCCCCGCCCGTGCTCTCCAGGTCAGTGGGCTCCCCAAAGCTGGATTATGGGAACATAAGCTCTGGCTTGTTGTTGGAGCGCTCTTAGGAAGGGGTGTGGGTCCTCCCACCTCTAGCCTGCAGTGAGCCCTGGGTGTGGAGTCTCTTGTTAGTTTTAAAAGTGAATTCATTTATTTGGTGGAGGTGCGTGTGGGTATGTATGTAAGTGGTATGGGTGAGAGTGGAGGCCGGAGGACAACCGGCGGGTGTTGGTTCTCTCCGCCCAGCACATGGGTCTGGGCATCAAATTCCCATCAAGCTTGGCAGCAAGCATCTCTACCCACGAAGCCATCTCATTGGCCCTGCTTGTGTCATTTGAGGCGGGGTCTTATGTCATAAGGTTGACTCTGAAATTGGTCTCTAGCTGAGGATGACCTTGAACTCCTGATCCTCCTGCCTCTATCTCCTAAGTGCTGGGATTACAGCTATGCACCACCACATCGTTGGCTGCCACCCTCCCACACACGGTCCTCTGAGTGTCAGCTTCCAGCCCGTGGTGCCAGTGGCCGACCCACCTGAGGTGCACACACAGCCAAGCTCTCCCCAAGATGATGAGAAATGAGAATATTAATGACGATGACGATGATGACCCTGAGTGTGTTCTGAGGATGAGTGACAGCGGGCAGGAGGGATGAGATGGTTTGGTGTCCCTTGGTTTACCTAAAGTTCCAGGAAAGGTTGCTGGGAGAATCTGGAGAAGCATGGAAAAGGTGGAGCTCTGGCCATTCCTTCTTCCCTCTGAATCAGAGGATCCATTTTCCTACAGCAAATAGCTCATTTAATGGCCGGACATCTCTTAAACAGCCCATTGAGAAGTTTATACTAAGAGTGACATGTTTGAATTAGCCTATTGTCCCACTGACTGGGTCTAGATGGGTCACAAGCACAGCATGGAAGATGGTTCACTTCTCAGACTCAGACTATCAGTGAGCCGTGAGCTCTTAGGTCCACAGCTGGTTGCCCTCGGCAAGCTGCTAGAGTCTTAGGCCTCAGAACAACACACTTGGCTCTCAGTTCCCAACTGAAGTCTAATGGCAGATAATGACCTGAGAGTCCAAACAGCCTCAGGGGGTTCAGAGGGATCTGAGGGGACCCTGTGAAGAGAGGCATTTTCTTCTTCTTGCAACCATCACCCAATCCTGCCAGCTCCAGCTTCTGACATGCACCTGGGCTTGGCCTTGTGGTTACATGTGACCTTAAGTGTGACCTTGGGCCCAGAGTTGCTACAGGCCCTGATATGCCTCTCTGGAGGGCTGAGCCTGTCCCAGTTGGGTCCAGGGCATCACCGGCAAAGTCTATTTTAAGCTGGGCCAGACCCACGGACTGTGCTCTGGCCCCAGCCTTACGGAGCACTGCCTTCTCCCTCCCTCACCACCTCACCAAAAAGGGAAACCATTTTCCATAATGACACGCTGGGCTGTCTGATTACTGTATTCCATAATGATGGCTGTGTGTTCCAATGACAGGCATGTCACCTCCCTCTTCAGTCCGCTTTCCCTGCTGGCTGTTGATATAAATACCTCCCCCAACATGCACAGTCTGGGGAGGCCCTTGCTTCAGAGGGTCCCCACCCGAGGCCTCCTTGGGAGGCGGGGGGCATTCCTCTTCGGGGCCACTCTATCTGTGAGGGCCACATGGGCAGCCCTGCCTTTGCCTAGCCTGGCATGGTTCCCATGTGACTTCATTGTCTAGAATAGCAGTTGAGAGCAGCCTTTTTTAAAAAAGGGCACCGCTTCAGGTGTTCGCTGTCATGTCTCTTTAACATCTGGGGTCTGGGGCAGTGATCAAGGCAGATTCGCATAAATTGGACATAGCTCGGAGATTTACATGAACATGACTTAAATTGCAGGCAAGATAATGGATAGAAAGAAAGGGGGGAAAAAAACTGGCTTCCGTCTGAATGAATCAACCTCTATTAATGACTCCTTAGCATACTTCTGATAATAATACGTTAAAAAATGTGTATTTTAAAAGCTGGCTCAGTAGACAATAGCCAGCCCCGGCCCCCAAAGGTAAACAGCGAGGGAGTAAAAATAGTCCCAGCAAGTGTTTACATTTTTGTCCCCCTGAGTCTTTTTGGTTTACAGTTCATCATTTCAAGGATAAGAATTCTAGAATTTTCTGTGTATTTATACAACGGAGCTATTGCTGTGCACTACGTTAGTGATCAGACCCTTCCAAGAAAAACCAGTTTTATCTCGACTCCCACACACTGGTCAGATGGAACATGACTGACTGTGGAAAGAACTGAGACAGCCCCTGGCTCCATACAGCCTCCTCAGGCAGATATCAGGTGCAGGGCACCCCCCCCCCCCATGGTGGGAGGGAGGCTTCTTAAGGCTCTCAGGGAGAGGAAAAAGTCTCACCTGGCACCAACTGTCTCAGGCCAGTCTCAAGTGTGCCCTGAGGCAAGATCAGAACAATGGGGCTCACTCGGTTGGGGGCATCTCTCTGTGGTTCATCCACCACAGTCTTTTCCACCCAGAGCACTGTACATGGGGACCAAGCCCCTAGTTGGGCGCCCCTTCTCTGTGAATGCAGTGAGGGCCACACTGTGTGTCTGGAACCTGTCTCTATCAGGGTCCAGCCAAAGCACCTGTGGAGAGTCAGTTTGGTACCCCTGTTGTCAGCACCAGCCTAACTTGGGGCTCCTGGGGGTTACGAGAAGTGTAAAATGACTTTTAAAAACTTGAGACTGGCCACCCACCCACCTGCCCTCCACCTCCCAACACTCAGCCAGCAGATGAACGTTTTGTTTAAGGTCCTTCTGTCCCACAATTTATGATAGTTATTTAGAAATGTCACACAGGAGGCACCTCTGCTGAGCTGTGAGGCGCTCAGAGTGCCCATCCCACAGCGGCTCCCAGAGAGCAGGGTCTCTGGCTCGCTGCCCGGAGCCTGCGCAGGAGCAGCAGCAGCAGCTCCCTGGACCAGCAGCTCAGAGCCCTTGGCTAAAAAGAATCCCCACAAGTTTCCTTCTATCCTGGGCTGTTCTCAACGATCCAGAGTCTTAAATTCTTCACAGGTGGAGGGGGGATACCCCAAAAGGCACCCTAAAACTCCTTGGATTTTGTCCGGAGGGTAGTGGCTCACATCTATAATCCCAGCGCTTGAGAGATGAGAACAGGATTTCGGCCAATTTGAGGCCAGCCACAGCAACATAATCTCTCTTCTCTCTCTCTCTCTCTCTCTCTCTCCCTCTCTCTCTCTCCATATATAAAATAAAAATCAAATAGCGAATGTGATGAGCACCGCTTTGGTCCCAGCACCGGGGAGACAGAGGCAGGTGGATCTCTGTGAGTTCCAGGGCAGCCAGGGTTGCAAAGTGAGACCCTGCCTAAAAATAAAATAAAACAAACCCCCGAGTTCTGCCGTTAGCCTTCTCATCTCATCCCACAAATTGGCAGAGTGGTCGCCCAGGGTCCTGCGGGTTAGGGGCGGGGCTGGGCCACCCTGCGAGCCTCCCCCTGTTCAAGGCTGTGCCGCGCCTCCGCCGTGGGGCTAAGCTAGAGTCGGGGGGCACCTCCCATGTAGTGGGGGGCGGGAGCGGGGCGGGGCGAGGGCGCGGCTGCAGGTGACCCCGTGACCCCCGGGGCGGGGAGCCGGGGGACCCCAGGACCAAAGAGCCGGGGGCGGAGCAGCGCGGTGCAGGCGGCTGGGCTCAGCGCTGCTCCCGCCTCTACTGGTCCCTCTGCTGGACCCAGGGCGTCCGGAGCGAACACATCATGCAGGACACGCAGGACAGCGACATCGGCCTGGAGGGCTTGTCCCGCGGGGTCGCAGCTGCGGACCGTGAGTGCCAGCGGGGACCGGAAACAATCGCGCACGAGGCACAGGGCGCAGGAACCCCCAACTCAGGTGGTAGGACCTTCTCTGAGCTGCCCTGCAGGAAGAAAGGGAAGGGGTTTGGGTGGAGGTTGCAGGGGACATTGATAGACGGACAGACAGATGTGGCCAGTTGCTGCGCGGGGGCTGGTAGTGGTGCCCTCTGAGAACCTCGTGACCCTGGAGGGACCTTGTTTGTCCCCTAAGAGGGACCTTGCCTGTCTCCTGGAGAGACCCTGCCTGTCCCCTGGAGGGACCTAGGCCACCGGGCTGGGCTGCGGACTCCCTCGGGAGCATCCCCAGCCTGCTGCATCTACCGCTCCTGGCAGATGTGAGTCTTCGGATGTTTTTACAGGCACTATTAATACTCTTAATATTTCCTCGCTGTTGTGGAGATTTATTTGGGAAGTAAAGTAACTCCAATGACTTGAAGTCATAACGGAAACTGCTCACAGAGCAGGGAGACAGATGAGGCTTTGGGAAGCCAGGCGGGGAGGGGAAGTCCTGGCCAATAAGTCACTACCTTGGATATTTTTATATGAATAATTTTCAAATAAATGACCCAGGAGATGTTTCCTGCGTGCTCTCCTCCCAGTTCAGAGGTTATGAAATAAACCTGGTGTGAGGTGGTGAGGGGGTACACTTGATCGCCCAGCTGAGTTTGCTGGGGATGAGCCGTGGTCAGGGTGCTGTCCTGCCATCAAGCTACTTTGCGGCCTTCCTCCCTCCATCTTCACTTAAACTCCCATGAAGCAACTTATCCTGACATGTGCTCTTTAAAACGGCCCAATTTGGCTTCTTCAGCATCAAATTAAGGGGGTGGGCACCAATACCAGGGCAAAAGCCAGGGCTTCTGCTGAGGGTGGTACTGGGTGGCCAGACCACTCTGTCCCTGCTCCAGATCCTATTTCTGTTCTTTTTGCAGCCAGTCTGAACCACCAGCTCTGGGCTGGTTCTGAGTGAGCGTCTGACTTGGTTCTGGGCACTGGAAGGGGGTTGTGGGTGTCGATCGCTGACAGCTAGGTACAGTGAGGCATGGCCATCCCCCACTGCACAGACTGGGAAACTGAGGCCTTACAGAAGTCACGGTGGCACCATCTGGGTGCAGCTGTTGTGAGGTTCCCTTACTCCATCTCAGGCAGAGTCTGAAGCCATGAAGACAAGACCTGTTAAGAGAGCTTTGTCCTGGCCCATGCCATGCCTGCTGATCATCATGGCAGGGAGGCCCAGGCTCCAGTTTCCACCTGGAATTAGGCCAGGTGGGTCCCAGGTGTGGGCGTCTGGGGTTTCCTCTGTGCCAGGCTGGATGGAACAGATCCTGGGTGGGTATAAGTTTAGGATGGCCACCACAGCCTCCACTCTTGGTGAATGAGTCTCTCTGGTTCATCCTCCTGCCTCACAACTTTTATTCTGGCTATGTGCTGAGCAGGCTCTTGTCCCTCTGCCACCCTGGGTGTCACCAGAGCCAGGAGAAAACTCTTAGGACTGGTAGACCAGCCTTAATGTCTGGGTTTACATGGGTGCCTGGCCCCACCCCACAGGTATGCAGAAGTGCTGGGCGTGTATGAGAGTGGGAACAGCTTGGAATAGAATCAGAGACCCGAAGCTGGTAGCATTTGCTGATACACAGACCACAAGGAGACCTAGAACTGCAGGACAGACAGAAGCCCAGGGATCAAGGTCGTTCTGTCCCAGTTTGAGCCTCTGAGGGGACAGTCTTGTGCAGCGCCGTCGTAGAGGACGAAGTGAGCAGGAATGAAGATTCCTGAGCCGACCTCAGCTCTGAACCCTGGCTTTGCTGCGGTGTCCAATTTGTAACTTCTCCTCAAAGCCTAGGGTATTGTGAGGGTGGGCTTGAGCCTGTCACCTACCTCTTGTCGCTGGCTCTGTTCCCAGTGTGAGTGAGGACTGTCATCCTGGTCAGAAGGTCATTGCCATCCTTCTGAGGGAGATGAGGGTAAACACGTTTCATGCGGGCAAATGTGGAGGGCCACTACTGCTGGGGACATCTGGGTTTGAGGACCCAACAGAGACAGTGCAGGGAGAGAATGAGGAGGGATGGAGTGTGGGGGTATCCAGAGGCCCCAGAGGGCACTTGAACTGTGTGTGTGTCAGGGGTTAGGCCAGCCAGAAGGCTGGACCCATGGAGCCAACAGAGGCTCTGCGGTGCTTCACTGTGACGTGCTGATGTGTGTGATGGTGATGGGCAGTGGGCAGGTACACGCTGAAAACAGAGCCTAGGGACTGGAACACTGAGGGCACAGGCGTGTGTGTGTGTGTGTGTGTGTGTGTGTGTGTGTGTGTGGAGTGGCTCTAGATTCAGGGCTGGGCAGCTGCAGAGCAAGGGTTATAAGGATTGAGCTTGAATGGGACAGAGGTAGAGTGAGGTGGACCCTTTGATTTACTTTGTTTTTGTCAAATCAAGATAAAATATATAAAATTTTCATAACGGTTATGGGTTCACTCACTGGCATCAAACCTTGCCATGTCAAGTAACCGCCACCCATCTGCCATCTCTTCAATACTCTGTCCATCAGAGTATTGCTTTCTTCCCAGGCCCAGGTAACAATGATTCCCCCACCAGTCTCTGTGAACCTGCTAGAGTCCCACCAATAGTGTCAATGACACTGGTGACCATCATTGTGTGCTGTTGTCTGTGTAATGTGTCCTCAAGGTTGTCTCGTCTCACAGCATGCCCCCCTGATTCTTTAGTTAATGGCAGAGTACTACTCCATTGTACCAGATATTTTAAATGTCCACTCACACATCGGTAGTCACCTGGTGTATCTTCACCTCTGAGCCATTTGCAATAGTACCACGACTCCAGAGGACTCCGCCGGAGAGCCAGCCCTCAGCTTTCCCGTGTTTCTCATCTTTAACATTAATAATTATTGTTATTGGGCCGAGAGATGGCTCAGAGGTTAAAAGCAAGTACTGTTATTGCAGAGGACCCAGCTTCAGTTCTCAGCACCCACATCAGTGAACTTCCAAAGACCTGTAACTCCAGCTCCAGAGGGACCCGGTGCTTCTCACCTCCACATGCCCCACACAGACACACAGACGTAGAGCTAAAAATAATCTAATGAATCCTTCAAAACTTCATTATTATTATTGTGGAGGTTCTGTATTGTATGTGTGTGTGTGTGTGTGTGTGTGTGTGTGTGTGTGTGTGTGCATGCCATGACACATGTGTGAAGAACAGAGGTCAGTTTTCTTTCTACCTTGATGTGTGGGTTCTGGGGCTTGAGGTTGCCAGTCTTGTGTGGCAAGGGCCTTTACCCCCTGAGCCATCTCACTGGCCCTCACTTGTTTTCTACTGCCCACTTCCTCATTTCATATTCCTGTTAGCATGGCACCAGGGTTCCTTCATCCCTAACAACATTTGGCATTTATATAATTTTGTTTGTTTGTTTTGAGACAGACTTTCACTGTGTAGTCCTGGCTGTTCAGGAACTTACTATGGAGACCAGGCTGGCCTCAAACTTGTAGAGATGAGTGTGTCTCTGCTATGGAGATCAGGCTGGCCTCAAACTCATAGAGATGAGTGTCTCTGCCTCCTGAGTGCTGGGATTAAAGGGCTGTGACACCAATGCCTGGCTTATAACTTTTTTTTTTTTAGATGAAGACTCATGCACTGCAGCCTAGCTTCAAACTCCTTACATAGCCAAAGATGACCTTGGACTCCTGATCCTCCTGCCTCCACCCCCTAAGTGCCAGGATTTCAGATGTGTGCCACCTCTTCTGGCTTATCTTTATTTTATTCTTTTAAAGTACAGC
>CABHPQ010164791.1:0-58840 GCA_902168405.1 Peromyscus aztecus | reverse complement strand
AGCCTAGACTAATATACCCAGCAAAACTTTCAATCATCATAGACAGAGTGAACAAGACATTCCAAGACAAAGCCATATTTAAACAATACTTATCCACAAACCCAGCCCTACAGAAAGCATTAGAAGGAAAATTCCAACCTAAGGAAGTCAGATACACCCTCGAAAACACAGGCAATAGATAAAGCCACAGAAGTAAACCCCAAAGAAGAGAAGTACACACACACTACCACCAAAAAATAACAGGAATGAACAATCACTGGTCATTAATATCCCTTAATATCAATGGACTTAATTCACCTATAAAAAGACATAGGCTTACAGAATGGATATGAAAGCAGGACCCATTTTTCTGCTGCATACAAGAAACTCATCTCAAACTCAAAGATAGACACTACCGCAGAATAAAGGGCTGGGAAAAGACCTTCCAATCAAACAGTCTTAAGAAACAAGCGGGTGTAGCCATCCTGATATCCAGCAAAATAGACTTCAAACTAAAATCAATCAAAAGAGATCAAGAAGGACATTACATACTCATCACAGGAAAGATCCACCAAGATGAAGTTTCAATTCTGAACATTTATGCCCCAAACACAAGGGCACCCACATATGTAAAAGAAACATTACTAAAGCTTAAACCACATATAAAACCCCACACATTAATAGTGGGAGACCTCAACACCCCACTTTCACCACTGGACAGATCTCTCACATCGAAACTTAACAGATAAATAAAGGACTTAACTGATGTCATGACTCAAATGGACTTAATTGATATCTACAGAACATTCTATCCTAACAAAAAAGAATATACCTTCTTCTCAGCACCCCATGGAACCTTCTCAAAAATCGACCACATACTTGGCCACAAGGCAAATTTCAACAGATACAAAACAATTGGAATAACCCCTGTGTACTATCAGACCACCATGGTTTAAAGTTAGATTTCAACAACAACAAAAACTATAGAAAACCTACAATCTCATGGAAACTGAATAATGCTCAACTGAATCACCAATGGGTTAAGGAAGAAATAAAGAAAGAAATTAAAGACTTCCTAGAGATCAATGAAAATGAAGACACCATGTACTCAAACTTATGGGACACTATGAAAGCAGTGCTAAGAGGGAAATTCATAGCACTAAATGCCCACATAAAGAAGTTGGAGAAATCTCACACTAGTGACTTAACAGAACACCTGAAAGCTCTAGAACAAGAAGAAGCAAAATCTCCCAGGAAAAATAGATGCCAGGAAGTTATCAAAGTGAGAGCTGAAATCAATAAAATAGAAACAAAGAGAACAATACAAAAAATCAATGAAACAAAGAGTTGGTTCTTTGAGAAAATCAACAAGATAGACAAGCCCTTATCCAAACTAACCAAAAGACAAAGAGAGAGCATCCAAATCAACAAAATCAGAAATGAAAAGGGGGACATAACAACAGACATTGAGGAAATCCAGAGAATCATCAGGTCATACTTCAAAACCCTCTACTCCACAAAACTGGAAAATCTAAAAGAAATGGATAATTTTCTGGATAGGTACCACATACCTAAGTTAAATCAAGACCAGATAAACTATTTAAATAGTCCCAATAACCCCTAAGGAAATAGAAACAGTCATTAAAAGTCTCCCAAGCAAAAAAAGCCTAGAACAAGATGGTTTCAGCGCAGAATTCTACCAGATCTTCAAAGAAGAATTAATACCAATACTCTCTAAGTTGTTCCACACAATAGAAACAGAAGGAACATTACCAAACTCCTTCTATGAGGCTACAATTACCTTGATTCCTAAACCAAACAAGGATACAACAAAGAAAGAGAACTACAGACCGATCTCTCTCATGAACATTGATGCAAAAATACTCAATAAAATACTGGCAAACAGACTCCAAGAACACATCAAAACAATTATCCACCATGATCAAGTAGGCTTCATCCCAGGGATGCAAGGGTGGTTCAACATACGAAAGTCCGTCAATGTAATACACCATATAAACAAACTGAAAGAAAAAAACCACATGATCATCTCACTAGATGCAGAAAAGGCATTTGACAAAATCCAACACCCCTTCATGATAAAGGTCTTGGAGCAATCAGGAATACAGGGAACATACCTAAACACAATAAAGGCAATTTACAGCAAGCCAACAGCCAACATCAAATTAAATGGAGAGAAACTCAAAGCAATTCCACTAAAATCAGGAACGAGGCAAGGCTGTCTGCTCTCCCCATACTTATTCAATATAGTACTTGAAGTTCTAGCCAGAGCAATACGATAACATAAGGAGATTAAGGGGGTGCAAATTGGAAAGGAAGAAGTCAAGCTTTTCCTATTTGCAGATGACATGATAGTATACTTGAGTGACCCCAAAGATTCAACCAAGGAACTGATACAGCTTATAAACACCTTCAGCAACATAGCAGGATACAAGATCAACTCAAAAAAATTAGTAGCCCTCCTATATACAATTGACAAAGAGGCTGAGAAGGAAATCAGAGATACAAACCCAGGTAAAGACATTACATCAACAACAACAAAAAAATCTTTTTAAAAAGGAAACTACAGGCTAGTACATCCCTGATGCAAACATCCTTAATAAAAATATTTGCAAACCAAATAAAGGCTTACATTAGAAAGATCATCCACCATTACCAATTTCTCTTTATCATATAGATGTAGAAGTGGTTACACAAGTCAGTAAATGTCTTACATCATATAAATGGATTTAAAGTTAAAGACTATACAATCATCTCAATAGATCCATAAATGAACCTTGACAAAATCCAACACACGTTTATACTAGAAGTCTTAGAGAGAATAAGACTGGAGGAAACATCTCCCCCTTCTGTCACTTCAATGCTCCCCAGTCCTTTTCAAATCCATGACCCTTTACTCTTCATTTATTATGGTTATAATGTATATACACACAAAATTATAAATACAACCCACAGAATTCATTTACTGCTGCATATATATTTATGGGCTGACCACTTTGAATTGGATAGTCTTTCAAAGGCCTGTTCTCCAGAGAAGACTGATTCTTCCTCTGCCCATACCCATAATTGCCTATAGCTCTTCCTCAAGAGGTTTCCTCTATCCATGTTAACTGGTTTTGTCATTGTTCTAGTCTTTTGTTGTTGTTGTATTGTTTGGGGAGATAGGGTTTCTCTGTGCAGCCTTGGCTGTCCTGGAACTTGCTCTGTAGACCAGGCTGGCCTTGAATTCACAGAGATCCACCTGCCTCTGCCTCCTGAGCACTGGGATTGGTGGTATGCACCACCATTGCCTGGCTTTGTTCTAGTCTTGATTTGGTGA
This sequence comes from Peromyscus aztecus, assembly GCA_902168405.1. Lineage (NCBI taxonomy): Eukaryota > Metazoa > Chordata > Mammalia > Rodentia > Cricetidae > Peromyscus > Peromyscus aztecus. Next base: position 55,524 of record CABHPQ010164791.1, on the reverse strand, counting down.
CTATGTTTTGGAATTTTGTGAGTTCAACTTTCTTGTTACATACAAAAGACATTATTTTTCAGGAGATGCTCTGGTCCTCTGACTTTTACCATCATTCTGCCCTCTCCTTCAGGATATTCTCTGAGCTTTAATTATAGGAGTGTGCTGTGAATGTATCAGCTGGGGCTGAGCACATCATGGTTGACCAGTTGTATATTTCTGTAATAGCCTCTGTTGCAAAAAAAAAAGCTGTTTTGAGGAGGTCTAAGTGCTATATATGTCAGTAGATATAAGGATAATTATTAAGAATGTAATTAGCCCTCAGGAGGCAGAGGCAGGCTGATCTCTGTGAGTTCAAGGCCAGCCTGGTCTACTAAGTGAGTTCCAGGGAAGGCACAAAGCTACACAAAGAAACCCTGTCTCAAAAAAACACAAACAAACAAACAAAAAAAACCCCAAAGAATGTGATTAGAAACTATACTGGTTTACAAAAGTGTCAGTGTGTTCTTTCCTTTGATCCATAACCTCATTAGCTATGGGTGATTGACTGGGTTTTAAGTACTAAGCATACATTCTCTCCTATTGCATAGGCCTTCAGTCCAATTAGATGGCTGTTAGTTGCTTCCAAGTCTTGACATTCTGGTTATTACTGCAGGATGTAGGTAGTTCACCTGTGTAGGACTATTGATTGTTTGTCTCCATTGGTAGTTTGTGTACTGTCTGCATACTATGACTACCAGTCCTCAGGGAGGAGCAGTCCAGATGAGTTCCAGATTATTCTCCAAGTCCTATGACTGAAGTATGTGGTACCTTCGCAATACAGTCTTACCTTCAACTTCTGGGAGGTTATCAAGAACAATGGCAATAGCCTATTTTGTTTTTGAAGTGTTATGGATTCCTCTATCCAACAACTTTGAAGGTTTTGTATGCTTAACAGTTGCCTGGTCCTGCCTAACAATCAAACTGTCCTTGAAGAGAAGGGAGGAGTGAGGATTAAGAAATAATAGATATGAAAAATAGAGATGTAGATGAAGAAAAAGACAGAGACACAGAATAGCACTGGGAAGTCCTTGGACGAATACCCCAGTCACTCTAAGTTTATTCCTCATGAGCTTTTTATACACCAGCAAGGGGAGAGGCAAAAATCCCTCCCCATTTCAAGGACACCATGGTTTAAGGTACAAAGTACAGACAAGTGTAAACACTTCCTTAATTCTCAAAATGTCTAGTAGCCATGCCTTACAGCAAAGCATCCTGTAATTAGGTCCTGAAGTATAAGATACCTGGTAACCACGTCTTTGGCCAAAACACCATATTATGTACCCTTGTGGGTCAAAACAAGCTGAGGCAAAACATATGTGCGTGCATGTGTGCTGATATACATGTGAGCAAGCACATACTATAATACAAATGTGGATGTCAGAGAACATCTTGTAGGAGTGATTTTCTACCAGAAATCAAACAAGGTCATCAGGGTCAGACACAAAGCACCTTTACTTGTTAAGCCATATTGTGAACCCTGGAATTTTTTTTTTAATTTCTCATATAGCTTATTCCCTAAATATTCAATATAGACTTTTGATTTAATTTATGAGACTTTCATAAATAAGTATTTCATTTATTATGGTATTTTCAAATAAATTGGTAAAAATATTATGTTGACCTAAAAGACAAATGACAAATGGCCTCTCTGATCTGAGGATTCCAGCTCTGAATCTGTGGATATCAGTGTATGACCTAGACTTCCCACAGAAACCAGGAAAGTCTAAATGGACTGCATGGGATGAGAAAATGAGTTAACACATACACAAACACATAAATAATTGGAAGTATAATTTCAAAATGTATTTTAATTTAATTATAGTTCTGCATCAATATTACATTCAATGATCTCAAAATAAAATGCTATCTGAAATAAAAATGAAGCTTTGCTCAGCTCAACTGCTTTCCTGTAATCCCAGTAATGGGTAGAAAGAAACAGTTCTCTGGGACTATTGGCCAAGTTATCTAGCCAAATCAGTGAGCTCAAGGTTTAGGGAAAGATTCTGTGGTAGAGAGATTGGAAGAAAATGATATGCATCAATCTCTGGACACAACAAGTACACACATGTCTGTGTATGAACACATAGATACACATACAAAACATGAATTAATGACATTACCCACCCACATTCTGGCTCTGTTCTACAAAGCAGTTCAAAGTACAGACCACAGAGTAAAGTTAATAAAACACAGGTATAAACATATATTTCCCCCTCATCACTTCTCTTCTCCAAGACTCCAGGATCTAGATCCATATGACAGAAGTGAGACTAAGTGAGAAACAAATATTAGAACACAACAGAATCACTACTTGAAGGGAAATTGGGCAATTTTGCAAACACAATTCTACTACATTTTTTTTCTTAAGTGTGGAACTTAGTAGGGAAAAGTAGTCATGAAAGTAAGATGGGGGGGTTTAGTGGTATGGAAGGGGAAAGGGGCAAAAGGATGGCAAAAGAGCAGAAATATTGTGAACAGATATGATCAAAGTGCCTTTATACACAGAAGAAACAAATTATTTTGTACTGTTAATGTATTCTAATAAAAATTATCCATGAACATTAAAATAAGTTTAAGAAATGGGACTTTGAAGATGGAAGTGGATTCAGAATGTAGAAAAGGAAGATGCAATGACCTTGTATATCATTGGGCAGCTCTGGCATCAAGATGTTGTCTGATAGATTATTAGGCACTCTGTGTCTGTAGTCTCCAGTCTGCACAGCTCAGATTTGGTCCTTCAGTCCTCATTGCAGTGTTAACTATTAAATTTTGCATTTTTAAAAAATGTACTGTTGTAGTTGTCTTCCTTGACTTTTGATATATAATATTTTAATGTTTAAAATCTTCTGAATTTTAATTTCACACCTGGTACTGTACTCTAATCCTGGTCAAATGTCTGTAACTGCAATAAAGAGGGGTCATGAGCTCTAGATAAGAACCTGCTATTGTTATGTTGCTAAGTGACCAGACTGTCAAACTCCTTCTTAAATATGTATGTTTATACCCACAAACTCAATTTTGGTCAAGAAGTCTCTTTTTGCCGTAGGCAGCAGTCAACGTAGAGACACATAACTGTTCATAGTGTTGGCAATAATAGACTGAATGTTTATCCCGAAATGGAACATATTTATCAATACTCCTCCACAGCAAGGCTCGGGAAAAATTTGGGTGAGAGTGGAAATAATATAAGAGCCAGGGATGGGAGAAAATTCTTTGAAATCCTATTTTCTACATATGACATGACATCAAAGTCATAAACCCACAGTAGCTATCTATGATTATGTATACAAGGCCTTCACAGACTAAGACAACAAAAATCCCAGCAAGGTTGAAGTATAGGATCTCCATATCTTACCACACACTCAGAGAGTTTAAATAATTTAGTACTAAGTGACAAATGTGTTGAAGAAGAAGAAACTTTGCACAATAATTTTTGATTACCCACCCAAGATCCACAGACCATCTAACAAAAACCCTAATATTGTACATAAGAAAGGTCCTCTCAAGCTGTTGGTCAAAGGAGTTCAAGATATGCTCCAAAACAATACAGGCTATTGCTGTTGCCCTTAACTCTCTCAGTATTTGAAGATAAGGTCCTATTGCTGAAAACACCACATATTTCTGACACAGGATTTGGAGGGATTTAATAGAAACTCAAGGGGAAGCCTATTTAGCATGGCGTATTTTTCAAGCTCTCAAGGGAGAGGAATAATCAGTATATCTAATCCATAAAAAAGCAAATGAACTGCAGCAATGATTAGATTGGTAAGATGCCAAAGTGATGAAATAGTGTTATTTTTATCTTCAGGTAATACATTGATCTCAATTTGGACATAAGACAAGCTCAATAGAATTAAATTCATGCTTGATGCTGTAAACCTAGCCAAATGCCCATGGCAGATGTGGTTATGTACCCGGAGGAGAATATACTTCTGTTGGTAGCCATTCAGCTTAGTTTCAGACCAGCATATGACTTATCTGTGCAATGGGTCGTCTCATGGCAAAGCAGTCATGGAAATGGATTCTCACTGTGAAATTCATGCAGCTTGCAGGCTCTTTTCTCTCTTATTATATTGTTTATTCTTTGGGCTGTTTTTGGTTTTACTTTGTCAGTCACACATGCAATGGCTGAAATTTTCCCTGGAAATTTTGTTCTTTCTCAAATATTTTCCCCTAAATTTCAGCAGGAGGGAAATACTAACTACAACTCCTAATCCTGGGAACATTTCTGACCCCAGAATACTTCTTCCAGTTTCCTAAGCCAGTATAATTTCCATTTTCTAAAGACATATCATTACACCCAAGGATAAGTGTAGCTCACAACCCTCTAAGAAATGCCTTTTTTTAAAAAAAAAAAACAACAGATAGTCAAACTCAGAGAATAAGTGACTATGGGCTGCCCAACCACAATTGGTACACCTGCAACACATTCCTAACCCATATGGATCATAGAAGATGATAGAAGAAAGGATGGGAAGATTGTAAGAGCCTTCAAGACATGACAGGGAAGCTTCACCCATGAAATCCCAACAATATGGCTGCCTAAAGAAGACCTGCACAATGAGAGCACCAGTAAGACAATGTAGATGGAAGAACTTTCAGAAGCCCACTGAATTTGAAGAGCTAAAGGCAATTACGGCTACTGAGGGGGCTAGAATTAATTTTTTTCAAGCTTAAGCTCCCTGGTAGGTTACCCAGTTTCAACTTGTCATTCATGCTTGTGTGTATACACAAGCAACACTAGATGGACTCAGCAGGTTTTTACATACATGTACATGGATGTACAGCAATAACTATAGACAAGATTATGAATTTGAGAGGGAGTTGGGGGCATAGAAGGAGTTACAGGGGGAGAAGTTGGGGTAGAAATGATGTAAATATAGTACTCATATATGAGATTCTCAAATAACGAAAAATTTAAAGATAAAAATGGTTATTACATGTTCCTTCATTGTTTGACTAACTTATGCTTATAGACAACTGTGATGATTTGAGTAAGAATGGTCCCCTACACTCATACATTTGAATAATTAGTTACCAGGAAGTGGTACTAGTTGAAAAGGATTAAGAGGTATGGCCTGGACTTTGAGGTTTCAAAAGCCCAGAGCCTTTTTCTTCCTGCTGTCTGAAGAACCAGATGTAAAATGCTCAGCTACTTCTCCAGCACCATGTCTGTGTGCTTCCATACCATGATAATAATGGACTAAATCTCTGGAACTATAAGGAAGCCCCAACTAAATGCTTTCTTTTATAAGAGACCATGGTCCTGTGGTCTCTTCAGAGCAACAAAACTGTGACCAATGCAGCATGTAAATGTCAATAATAAATGACACAGTAGTTGGAAACACACAGTATAAAATACTCATTTAATTGGTGGTTAATTCCTCATTCAACACATGGATCCTCCCTCTGATTGCTCTGGCCATGATTACATTATGACCTCTGCAGTGTAAGCAAATCATGAAAGGCATTGCTGGCCTCAGTCTCTGGAACCACATTAGTGGTAGGCTGCAGTACAGCTCACTGGCTCCAGTGACACAGCTCCTTGTGAGGATGACTGAAGATTGGAAACTTTTGCTGCCTACCCAAGAGGCAGAGCTCTGGAGTATCTACACTATTGCCTCTAGACCTCAGAGTCTCTGTTTCCTTTTTCATACCATATGAAACCTTTTGAGGTGCTCATACCAGCCTCTACCACAAGTTCACACATCTTGTCAGGACCCTGAACATGTAAGATTTTTTTTAGTAAAGAAAATGATCTACCATTTCTCTGAGCTTAAAGGCCTTATACTTGATTTAGGGATTGTACCCTCCTCAGTAAAAGAGAGCATAAGAGTCCTGTAACTCCCATGCTCAGCAGAGTGAAAAGAAATAACAGTACAGAAATACCAGCAAGAGGCATGCCCGAGCTGCCTAACACAGCAAACATCCAATTGCCCATAGGTTTTCTAGCTCCAATCTGGGCTCAGTTCCAGAGACACCAACTGCAGGTTGCATTGGACTCATCACAACAGCCAGGAGATGCAGGGGAACAGGAGTGATTTGTGTGAGACACAATCTCAGTCATTCAGCCACTGTGACATTTTACATACATCTCTATGTCTTGACCCCACAGTGCACCATAGGATTGCAGGCATGGATTTGGACACATGTGCCAACTCCTGGATATGGAAGCTATGGTCTCTGTTCTGTGTGTAACCTTGACTCTATTTCTTCTCTTTATATCCTTTGAAGTTCTGTATCCATTATAAACCAAAAACTGGGTTCTTGGTTTTGAAAGTCATGTACTGCAAACATGTGAAGGGCACTCATGTTTTAAATATTGATGTGGTATTGGAGAAGAGTCGGTGTTCTGAAACCCCCGGAAGTTCTTTATTCTTTGAGAATCCAAGGAGAAGAGCTCAAGGGGAGTGTGTTCTCTCTGTGGTAATAACAGGCCTTAACTGACAAAATAGAGAATTTCTGGTTTTATGAAAAAAGCAGTCAAGGCAGGGGTAGAAATTGCCGGCTGTACTCTGAAGGATATGATGTCCTACTGACAGTAACAGATGACAGTGTTGATGACATCTGGGCACAGCAATATCAATGGCAGAAAGCTGACCCATTAGCACTGAGGTGACAATGGCTCCTGATTTGGCTAAAACAGTACAAGATCTTGCCTGAGTTTAAAGTCATTCATGTTTTTGCAGACTGGTGAGGGTTTGGAAGAGACTTTGCAGAGGTTGATGGACCCATTGGAATTTCAGTACTGTGGAGAGATGGGATATTTATATTACTTTATCCTGGGTTTGTGTTAGCCTTCTGGAACAGTCACTCCTTGCTCCACTCTGTATGGGAACTAAAACCTCATGATAATAAATGGAAATCTCTTAGAAGCTGTTAACTTAGCAGAACACTAGTTTTTGCCTATCCAAGAGCTAATGATGACAACAGATGGCATCTCAGACCTACAGAATAGCTCCCCCATCTCATTGTACCTGCCTCTCCTGTGTACCCACCAGTGTATTTCAAAGTTGCCTTGATTGATGACTTTACTTGTTCAGTAAAACTATAAAAATCCTGTAAAAATGTTTCCACACTGGAACATGTGAAGTTCCTCTACAATCCATGAATTAAAACAAAGCACCAGAAAAGGACATTTAGAGAAGCTAACAGGATTATCACTGCCACAACCCCCTTGAACAGCGTGACTGCGTGGGTACACGTGGTAAAATCATACTGGATTGCTACCTCCCCTCCCCCACCACACTGTCAACAGATATGGTTTGTGGTCATCTGAAAGAGAAGTTCCTGTTACCAGGCTGCTGGGCCAGCAGAGGGTGGCAGAGCTGCAGCAAAGACCTGCCAGGGAACTCTTGGGAGGGCAGCCCTGGAGGGCAGCAGAGGAAGTCAGAAGTGTCCACTCTATGTTCTGAGTTACAGAGTTTACATTGGGTCAGACTTACATTATAAGCCCAAAGGATACTGGCAGGATTATGGGAACCATCTAGAAAATGCATTAAAAAAGTCTGGTCCCAGGTACTATTCTGGGCAAACTCCCACAGCACTGAGAATCTCTGGGGACACCACTCTGGACACTCAGTGTGAGAGGATAGGTTCCTTGGGCCTGTGCCCTTCCCCCAAGATGGCGGACTCCAGGGAGTCCAGCAGTGACTTGTTCTCTCCTGAGCATTTCTAGGAACCTTCTGCACTTCACTCTTTCCTCTTGCTCATCTCCAGAGACATCTGATGTCAGGATGCAGCACCTGTGCTCACATGTAATCAGATCAGGGAGGGGCACTCTATGTCTGTTCCTGGATAAAATCTTTAGACTCTGGAGAAGAATGTGGACTCTGACCTGCTTCAGATCACAGCTCTGGTAACAGGGCTTTCCTTAGGTCAGACATAGATTCTTTCCAGCTGGTGGAGCTCTGTACAACTGTAGCCCTAAGGACATTCACTGAGAAGAGAGGGACTGAAGGGTATTTACCAGATAGTTTGATGAACCAGATTCTCAGTGTGGACCTTAAACCAGATCATGTTAAACACTGACTCAAAATTGACAAGAATGAATTCCTCATGACAGCTGCTACTCTACTGTGAGAACAGGGACAGCACAGGAGGAAGCACTCACCATGTCTGAAATAAAACAAGGAATTTTGAAGGATTCACAAAAGCAGGCGATTGCAAACTTACCAAACATGTTATATAAGAAATGACTTAGGCCACACCCTGATGAAAAAGGATTCCAATCTAGCAAGGTAAGCTCCCCACTAACCCTCCTTGGGGAGCCTCAGGGATGGAATAAATTTGCATAAATACCACACACTGCTCCCGCAGACTAGAGAGGCAATAAGAGAAGCCTGCAGGGGCTCAGATGTGCTGTGATTTCAGAACACAGAGTGCTGAGACATCTTCATCATGGTCTGGGCACCTCTCCTTCTTCATCTTTTCTTTCTCTATGCAGGTGAACTTCTAAGCCCTCTCCTCAGGCTCACTGGTGACCCTGAACTCAGATGGAAATCATGAAGATGAGTCTTTATATTTGACATTTCTACTTTCTCTTTCTTACAGATTCTGTGGCCTCCTATGAGCTGACCCAACCACCTTCAGCATCAGTCATTATGGGAGAGACAGTCACAATCACTTGCTCTGGGGACCAATTGCCAAAGAAATATGCTCACTGGTATCAGCAAAAGCCAGACCAGACCATTTTGCAAGTGATCTACAAAGATAGTGAGCGACCATCAGGGATCCCTGACCGATTCTCTGGGTCCATTTCAGGGACAACAGCCACCTTGACCATCAGTGGAGTCCTGTCTGAGGATGAGGCTGACTATTACTGTTTATCATCATATGGTGATGATAATAGTATTCACAGTGATCTAGGCAGATGGGGAAGTGACTCAAAAACCCCTTTCTCTGTAATTTGCATTATCTTTCCATAGCCACAGGAGGACCAGAGGCAAACCCATGAACATGTCTGGGCCTACCTCATCCACATCTGAGATTTCCAAGCTGCCTTTTCCTTCTAGACCTCCAGAAGGCTCAATAGTGAGTGGATTGGGCAGGTTTAGAGCTGTCAGGGATACACTTTCCCAATGTTTGTTTAGGTGAAGAATGATGAGGAAAAGGGCACATGAGTGAAGAAAAAAATGAATGATACATCCATGCATGTTCCAGGTCTCCACACTTCCTTATTGTGATGTGTGAGCCTCCTTGGCAAGTTCTATGGGTAACTCCCTTCAAGAATTCAACTGGTCTTTGCTCCTGAAATCCTAGGACTTTATGACAGTCTAGTACATTGAACAGAGGAATTCAGAATAGTGGATATAAAGGGATCTCTGTTAGATTAAAAACCATCTACTAAATCTTTTATTTCTGTCATCTGGTAGAGGTGCTATTGGTAAAATGCACAGTTAGTACTTGCCTCCCTGCATTCATGACCTCCACAGAAATGTTCAGTTTAATGATTTTCTAAAGATAGAAACTCAATGTTCTTGTACCAAGTACCTCAATTCAGGATATTCCCAAAAGTGATATCCTAGGATTACTTTTCCTTCTTCTCACTGCCTTGTCCTCACTGTTTATAAGCCTCCCTGTAGTTCAATTATCTCTCAGACTTGTTATACAAGAAACCAAATGATGAAGACCAATTATCTTTCATATGAAATATCAAGGATCTTGAAGACATTGCTATAGCTAGAAGGTTATGGTGCAACTAGTGTGAACATCCAAATGCCCCTTCTGCTTCCAATTATTAATTGTCCAATTGTAAAAAAGAAAAACATGCTCATGTATTCAGTACTTGCAGTTATGGAAGTGAGTTAGATCCATCCTGGCATGAGCAGACAAATCTACACTCTATCAGGAAACACTTAGGTGTGAGCCACAAAATGGGAGTTGTGTCCTATATATTCTCCTCATCTTGAAAAAAAAATGTCATCCCTACAACCAGAAATACTGATGTCTCCAATCTGGGAAATAAAGATGAAACATTTACATAAAAATGCTACCACAGCCCACACTTGTCCGTTTCAAGGCCATGCACGTTCCCATGTGTCACACAATCCCCAAATAAAATTGACAAGGTTAACCATGCTCTACCTACTATAACAAGAGTCTTCATAACAGCTGTTGCCTTTGTCTTACTTGAGCTGAGGCCAGGAATTAATTTCTTTCAAGGGCCATAGAAGATGCAGATTTGTCTTCATTGTTTATTTTTCCACTTCAGTATCATACAACCTAAATGCTGAAATGCGCACTTAACTGTTGTAGAAGGCATTTTATCATGGATGACACTGGGATATAAGGAGTAGAAAAATTATTTGAAAATATACATTTCAAGATATTTCTCTCAAAATATGAAAAAACAGATTTGGTTAAAATTGTTATTTTCTTCTTTACAGATTTCATATTCTTTCTGAAATTAGGAAAAAAAAGTTTGCTAGTTTTGATCCATGAACTGATCATGCCAGATTGGATTAAGCAAATCTTTATCTGCTGATCCATCACCAAACTTATTAAAAAGGACTGTATATATTTTGTGACTAACTGTTGATCAAGAAAGGATTTCTCATTACAAAAAACTCTCCAGCCCAGTCCTAGTGCGTCTTCCACATTCATCTGTGGTAGGATAAGTCAGTCACTAGCCAATAGCCTGTTTTTTATTTGATGATTTCTTAGCATGAAGTTACTTAAGTGCTACACACAGAAAACAGTGCAGTCGTTGCTCAGCTACCTGGGGAAATATATTCCTTCTGGAACTCTGATCTCTGTACTCAATCATCATTTTTTTCAAGGTGCAGAGATGTGAAACCAACATTGTATCTAGGGATGATGTTGGGACATTATGAAAATTCTACAGCCCTGGCTACCTGTACAAGTCTTGCACACATACACACAAAGACTTAACAACAGAGTGGGAACATAGAATTGGGCCAATGGGATAGAAAGGAAGATGAAAGAAGATAGAAGGTGGTAAGTGTGGTGTGGGTTTATGAAAATGACAAAAATTTTAAATTATAGTAAAAAGGAACATATCAATCTCATTTCAAAAGCTTAATTCTTGCATTAATCCAGTTTAATGTAGGAGAAGTAATATCATACATTAGATGGTGGCTTTCAATATACATGGAGTAAAAGGGTTGTCAATTTGTCAGAATTTAGAATTGTGTGGGGTGGGACTCTGGGCTGCTGACCGTGGGTGATTATATTGATTACATTAATTGAGATAGGGTATGTACAGCAACATACCCTAGCCAGGAGATTCTGGACTATGCAAGACTGGTGAAAAGAAGATGAGCACTGACTTGCCTGAATTCATTGCTCTCCATTCCTAAGTGTGAGTGCAGCACGACTGGCTCTCTTCCGCTCCTGGTGCTGTGACGTACCTGCTGTGCTGGACTGTAACCTGGAAATAGGAGCTGAAACAAACCTTGTAAGTTGCTTTTGTTGGGTATCAAAGCAACAGGAAAAGAAGCTAAGGGACACGGGTGTCTGAATGACATCTTGTAAATGTTACCATAAATATCTCTTTTTTACTGAGTTTTCTAAGTTCGTTTCCCAAATGAGGCAGATACTTCAAAATGTAAAGGTTGACTAAGTTCAGATGCATTATGGTGCTTGAATGGCAGTGGAACTGGTTCTGTGTTCAGAAAAGATAATTGGAATACCATGACTATGGGTGAGGGATCTGTAAGTCCATATGCAATGATTTTGATAGGAGCATTTAAAGCAAGAAAATCAAATGTCATCTAATGTGAAATTAGTGACAATGAGAACAAGAGTTATCCAGTCACAATAAGAGGCCATCAACCTGCAGCCCATAGAGAACAGCGTGCTAATGACAGCACAGGGCTGAGAGTATGGCCAAGTCAATGGTGATCAGAATCCATGTTGGTGTCTCTTTGACTATCCATCTCTGCCACCAGAGACACTTTGTTCATGAGCTTATTAGGCAATAAATCATGTGACTTGGAGAAGAAGATTACTAGAGCCCATAGAATGAGTCATCAGTCAATTTGAAACCTTTTATTTCTGAAGTCACCATTTGGAGATTATTATATAAGACATAGATGTTGTAATTACCTACAAATAAGCAGTGATTTAATAAGTGTCTTAAAGGGAAAAATTTTACAATCTTAAAGGTAAAATTATAAAAGCAATCAACAAGGTATCCTAGAGAAGACTCAGCAGGCAAAGATGCTTTCTACCATGTCTGACAACATGAGTTTGATCACTGGAATCCACAGGGTAGAGGGGGAACTTACTTCTCTTACTTCTAAAAAGTGTCCTCTGATGTCCACCTGCACAGTATAGCACTTGTTTATGTGTGAAGCACATGTGTGAATGTGTGTGTGTGTGTGTGTGTGTGTGTGTGTGTGTGTGTGTGTGTGTGTGTGAATTAGGGGAGCTTGATTCAGGAAACCTGTTTCTACCCATAGGACATATGTGTGAACATAAAAAGAGATGATGGTGCAGGAAGGATGGAGACACAGGGTTTAGACTACCTTAGAGCTTTCAGGTTACTAAGCTTCAGGAAACTACTTATGTGTTCATGATTATAATATAATAAATGAAACTGCTAATTGTTCTTCCCTATTGTAGAAATTCATGTATCTCCTCAAGCTCTTCAGCATCTTTTCATGTCCAGGAATGGCTGATCTCAGTTTCTTTGTAGGGGCAAATCCCTGGCAATACTTCCAGTTTTTCAGACAGCCCAAGTCCCCACAATGTTATGATCAAAGGGGGAGTTTTTGAAGCAGAGGGAATTAAAGACACACATACATACTTTTGTCCAAACTTCATGAATTTTTATTTTTATTTTTTTTTTTGCTCTTGCTCTGTGAAAGGAATAGAAGACAATGAGAGTCCCTATACTGATGGCTCATACCATTCACTTGTAAGCATTCATTCTATTCTTTTTTTTTTTTTTTTTTTTGGTTTTTCGACACAGGGTTTCTCTGTGTAGCTTTGCGCCTTTCCTGGAACTCGCTTGGGAGACCAGGCTGGCCTCGAACTCACAGAGATCCACCTGCACATTCATTCTATTCTAAAGGATTCCATACAAGTGAAGTGAGTGTCAATATTATTATCTCATGCCTGGTCACTTAGGAATACATTTCTACCTTCATGGATACAACTCACATTTTAGGAGTGCTGTGCATACTAATTCATCATTAAATGCATACAAAAGATATATAAGCAACATTATATAGGCTGAACAGAATATATTTGTGCTTAGGAATGTATAATATAATAAATGATAGAAAGAAATTGGAAAATGATTCAATTATAATCTGAAAATACATTTAGAAAGACCACCTCAACCACAGTCCATTAAGCTTGTAAAGGTGGCAATAGTTTATGTTATTTCCAAGGTCTAATATCTCTGATGTATTGATGATATGTAGCAGAGATTGTCAAGACTCAGAACTTGTCATCTGTATAAAAATGCAGAAAGACTCCTTCAGTGCTTACCAGTGATGCAGTTTGTGTTACAGACACTGCGCTCTGCCATCTCAGTTAGAGATCACCAGTGATAAAAGAGTGGGCATGGCTGTGCTCAGGAATACCTCACCAACACTGCAGCAGCTGCACTTGACATGGTGCTATTGTTATAGAATTGTAGATTCTGGGTGGAAAGGTTCTGGATCTAGATCCTGGACTTCAGGCTGGGATCAGGGCATCTGACATCACCCTTCCTTATTTCTCTGGGTTTACACTCTACAGGACCCATGTTCCTTGCCCACCACTCCCTATTGTTCTCTACAGACCAAACCTGAGGATGGTATAAATGAACTGTATTTTCATAATCTGTTAATTAGTTCATGGATGTCTGGCTGATTAGATTACCTAACTGTTGTGAATGGAGATGCAGTGACCGTGACATAGCAAGTGTCTCTATGGTAGGAGAGTCCTTTGGGTACATGTCCAGGTGTAGTATAAGCTGTGTCACAGAATAGTTGTTTTCTGTTGAAAAGTCCAGACTATTTCACAAAATGCTGCCATTTCATCACATATACACCATAATAAGCTGCTATAAAGGTATTTTAAGGTCGTTTTCCTGTGTTCAGCTGCCTTGGATTATCCAGGTCTGGCTGTAGCTGGATAGCTGTGGTCTAGTAGTGGCTTATTGCCCTGATTGTTGTTTATTGTATTCTTACATTGGCATTTAGGCAACTGGTTTTGGGATGATTATTGGTCTAGGTCCTGATTTCTGAGTTTGTCTTTGTTGAATGGGTGTTTTGTTCCTTGGTTTCTGTTTCCTTCTTGGTCTTCTAGTCTCTGTGGCCTGGACTTCTAGTGGCCAATGTGACCTCTGATCTAGTAGTGAATATCTGTCCAAGTTGGGTGATGGACTTCTGGTGATTAGCTTGGCCTTTGGTGTAGCATGGGGACATTTTTCTTCTGACTGGTGTGGCTTGCTTTTCTGACTACTGTGGTTTGCATCCTAGCAGTGAATTTCTGCCTGAGTCAGGGGCAGGGCCCAGCAGAGGTACTGTTCTTCTGACTGGGGTTGGTTGTACCTGAGTTAATGGAGTCTGCCTGAATTGGGGGAAGGGAACATGAGGGATTGGGTTGTGCAGGTTGGGGGTGGGACCAAGGGGAAGAATAATGAAAGAGATGTCTTGATTGTGGGGGGCGGGCATTTTGAGGTTAGGGAGAAACCTGTTATCAGGAAAATTCCCAGGAATCCACAAGGATGAGCCCAGCTAAGACTCCTAGCAATAGTGGGGAGGGTGCCTGAACTGGCCATCTCCTGTAATCAGATTGGTGACTACTCTAATTGTCATCAGAACACCTACATCCAGTAACTGATGGAAGCAGATGCAGAGACCCACAGCCAAGCATTCACTGGCCAAATTCCAAGAGACCTGTTGAAACTGTAGGAGGAAGGATTGTATGAGTGGGGGCGAGGGGTGGGGGTGGGGGGAGGTTGGGGGGAGTGTCAAGCTCATGATGGGGAACCCTTGGAGATATCTGACCTGAGCTTGTGGGAGCTCACAGACTCTGGACTAGGCCCTCTGCATGTGTGCAACAGTTGTGTAGCTTGGTCTGTTTGTGGGGCTCCCAGAAGTGGGATCAGGAACTGTCCCTGGTGCATGAGCCAGCTCTTGGGAACAAATTCCCCATGCTGGGTTGCCTTGCCCAGTCTTAATGCAAGAGGGGGAGCTTGGTCTTGCCTCAACTGGGTGTTCCATGCTTTGTTGACACCCATGTGAGACCTGCCCCTTTCTGAAGAGAGATTGGAGATGGAGGAGAGGTGGACTGTGGAGAGAGGTACATGGGAGGTAGGGGAAGGAAATGGAAGGAGAGAAGGGGGATAAAATAAATGAAAATTTTAATTAATTAAAAAAGAAGGTAGGAAAGGGATAAAGGTGAATTGCAGTATACAACTGATCTGACAGGTGGAAAGGGAAAAGGGGGGGATCCTAAAGGAAGGGGAGGAGGTAAATATAGGAGAAGAAGGGACAGAGGTAAAATAGCAATATGGATGGCTGAAAAGGCCACAAGCACTCATACTATTAATTAGCACAGCCATATCTGTTGGGAATAGCAGAAGTCATAAAGCCAGCACAGCTGCTTGACAAAGATCCAGCAGAGCTGAGCCACAGGATGGCTGCCATGCCACCTTTGGTTTTCATCTCCACCTGTTACATACTTGGTACACTTTTAATATTTGTACAATTTGGGGATATTGGACTGATGGGAAATTCCTTATGAATAATTTATGCCATCTCCCAGGAATGCTGCTTCTAAGCTTCCCCAGGAAAGTTCTGAACATACTCCCCCCCCCCCCTTTGGGGGGATATCCTTATCTACTTGAAGGTCTTCTTTATACACTTGGAGATTATTGCGACTAAAAAAGAAGCCAGAGGTCTCTTCATGAGGCTGAGACATTCTTGAAACAACTGTCCCTGTACTTACACAGGAACAAGATATTCAAAACAAAGTAAACTTAAAAAGATCAACAAAATTTGGTGGATTAGAGGAGTTGTCCACAGTTCAGATTACAAGCCTCTTTCCACTGTACACTCAGACAATTACATGGCATACAACTTTGCCCTACACAGTGACATACTGATGAGTAAAGTATGGAGTGGAAAGATGATGAAAGTATGAGGTGTCAGGACCTCCCTCTCTTAGAACAGTTAGCTCATGCAGAGCCACTACAATGTTATATGACCAAGGAACAACAGAATGCCAGGATTAGACATATAGACAAATTCTATAGAGATATAAATGTGAACATTGTATTATGCCAGAATTTTAATAATAACTGCAGCATCTTTGGCCTGAGGATTTTTCCTGGGCACTCTGACCACTAAAAGTTCATAATACACTGCTTGGGACATGGCAAAATGCCCAGGGTGGTTGAAGATTTTGTTTTGGTTGAGTGCCCTTGAAACAACCAAAGCTACCAGCCTGAGAACAGGCTGTCATATGCCTCTAGATTCTCAAAAATTGGGTTGTGGGGTTAATGAGTAAGAATGATAACTCTGCTTATTAATGATGTCAAAACTTGAGGGAAAATGGTTGGAAATGATAACTCTGTTCTGTCATAGTTTATTAATGATAACTAAAAGATGAGCAAAAGGAAGTGAAACACATGTCCAAAACCAAAAATGATATGAACTATGTTTAGGAACATCATGAATGTATCCCTACTTACTAACTTCTGTATAAATAAAGAAACACTGTGGCTGCTAGTCAGTCAGGCTGCAAGACTCTCCTGACCACCATGGCCTGGTTCACTTCCTTCCCCAGCCGACTCCTTATACCCTCTGCAGGACCCATCCACCCCTGGGGATGGCTCCCAGCAATTAATCATTTACCTAAGAAATGTAATGCATATAATTCATTGTATACAAATATAGTTTTAATGAACTTTTCTTGTCTGGGCTGATGGGGTTCCCTCTAAGAACAAAAGACCATGTAATAAAACCTTTAATACCAGAATAAGTCCTTTTTCTTCTTGAGTTGTTCACCATGGTTGTCCAAGAGATTCCTAAAACATGTAGCCTATTGCTATTGTCCTTTACCCCACCGAGGTGAAAGGTAAGTCCTTATTGCTAAAGACACCATGCACTTCAGAAACAGGGCCCAGAGACCATTGAGCTGGACCTGATCTGAATGGCCTCTCCCTGAGGACTAGATTACATGGTACCATGAGGCACCATGTAATCTTCCAAAGGAGGGAGGTAACCAACAGTCCCACCCAGCTATAATAGATCACACATCAAGACCAGCATGACTGACACACTAATCCTTAGAGTGCAATAATGACACACATATCTTGACAGTAGCCAAGAGCTCTATATTGGACTTAAGATAGGCTAAGCAAGAGGGAGACCATATCTGGTACTGGAAACCTAGCTAATTACTAAGTTCTAGTGAAACTCTAGTTGTTGGAGGAAACTCTGCAACTACTAATTCACCAATCAGCATAATATGTAAAACAATCCATGAGCATTTGTCCTTATATTTACAAATAAGTGTAGTCTTCATGCCTCATCAAGGAAACATCTCTTTGCAACACAGGAAGACCACTACAGAAAACCATAACCAATCAAAATGCAGATTTGTGAAGCCCAGTCATAATTGATACATTTACAAAACACTTCCACATCTAAGGCTCAGAAAACATTGTGGAAGAGGGGGTGGAAAGATCATAAGATCCAGAGGATCAGGGACTGTGCTGTGAGATTCTATCTTCTACTAACATTGGAAGCTATACCCATAAAATCACACCAACATGACTACCCAAACTGAATAAGAAGGGCACCAAAGAACATGCTGAAATCTACCAAGATAAGTTCATGAGTCCTCAACTCTTAACAAAACAAAACAAAACAAAACAAAACAAAACAAAAGACTATAGGAAACTAAGTAAAGATGGGAATGAGAGAGGTAACCCTCTCCAGGGAAGAGGGTTGTTGTTCAGTGCAAATGGTCATGACTAGAGATATACATACAAGTAATCTTATATGGACTCAACAGGTTGCATTTCAAAATGCATATAAGTGCATACAATAATAGTTGATGTAAAAATAATTCCATGAATTTGAAGGAGAGCCAGAAGAGTTATATGGGAGGGTTTGGAGGGAGGAAAAAGATTCTAGAAATGTAATTTAAACACAATCTTAGAAATACACAACAACAAAATAACAATATGAACGTGGCACAATTACACATATGTAGACTAATGCAACAAACCTGAGAATCCAAAACTGAGTACAACAACATCAGCCATTTAGTATTTGACAAAGTTGTCAAAAACATAAGCAGGAGTTCTAAAAATGGTGCTGAGAAAACTGTCTGTCCAGGTGAAGAAGAATTTAACCAGCCCTGTATCTATCAACTTGTTCAAATACACCAAATGAATCAAAGAACTGACTGTGAAAACTGAAGCTGCTGGAGAAAAACATGGGCAGAACCCTACATGACACAGGTTTAGGAAAGGACTTCCTAAATAAGACTGCATTTGCTCAAGAAGTAAAGGCAACCATTGACAAGTGGGACTTCATAAACCTAAAATGTGTCTGTACAGCTAAAGAAACAAGCAACTTGGTGGACAGGAAGCACACAGAATGGGAGGGGGTCTTTGCAGGCTATATATTTCATAACGCATGAAGAATTAACAAAACCAAGAGTCAAAAAGCCAACTACCTTTTTCAAAAATGGCCATGAGATATACACAGAGTTCCCAACAGAAGAAAAAACTGGCTAAGAAATATCTCTAAAAATATTTTCCCCCAGCACACAGGGAAAAGCGAATCAAAACAACTTTGTGATTTCATCTTACCCCAGTCAGAATAGCTAAGACCAACAAATCAACTGACAACAGTGCCTTTGGGGGTTCAGGGAAAGGGGAACCCTCCTTCACTGTTGGTAGAACTGCACACTGGTACAGCCACCACAGAAGTCAGTGTTGAGAGTTGTCAAAAAGCTAAAAATAAATCAACCATATGACTCAGCTGCACCACTCTTTGCTAAAGAGTGTCTATAGATACTTTCTCAGTCATGTTCATTGCCTCTATGGTGGTGTTCCTGGGGAGAGCTGGACAGAAGTAGGTATGAGTATGGTCAAGATACATTGTGTAAGTGTGCAAAAATGTCAAAGAATGAGATTTAGAGATCCCAGCTCCCATCCTGCCCCCGGTCTTCCCTTCTGGACCAGAGGTGAGTGTATGGGCTCAGCCTAGATCCCTGGGCACCAGCCACTCCGGGGAAGACCGGCCCAACTTGGCCCCAGGTTCTGGCCACTGGGCAGGGTCCCTTCTACCCCTACTGGCAAGGCTCCCCTTCTCCAAGACCCCCGGCAGACCCTACAATCTCCACGCCCTGCCCCCACGCCCATCTGCCTGAGACCCCAGCGACTTCCTGAGACTTAGAGACCGGCCCCCAGCTCCCATCCTGCCCCGGACCTCCCTTCTGGACAAGAGCTCACATCCTGCCCTGGACTTTCCTTCTAGACAAGAGCACCCATCCTGCCCCGGACTTCCCATCTGGACAAGAGCTCCCATCCTGCCCGAAGTTCTCATTTGGACAAGAGAGATCCCATCTGGACAAGAGAGAGACTTCCTGAATCTGTCAGCTCTGTCTGGACCAAGTGCGCTGATAAAACCAAGAATGAACCACAAGGAGATGGGCAGACGTCAAAGCGGAAGTACATACAACAACATGAAGAGCAATACAGCATCACCAGAACCTAGCCCTCCTCCAACATCTAGAGCTGATCATCAAAAATTGGAAGAAGCAGAAGAAAACAGCCTTATGAATAACATCATGAAGAAGGTAGAGACTTATATAGAGGAAAAGACAAAAAAATGGCAAGAGCGCTATAAAAACCTAGAGGAAAGGACAATTAAAGTAGAAGAAAACAATAAAGTCCTGGAAGAAAACAATAAAGCACTGAAAGAAAATCATGAAAAAGCAATGATACAAATGGAGGAAACAGTCCAAGACCTGAAAAGGGAAATAGAAAAAATGAAGAAGACACAAACAGAGGGAATGCTGGAAATAGAAAATCTAAGTAAACGATCAGGAACTTCAGATGCAAGTATAACCAACAGAATGCAAGAGGTGGAAGAGAGGATCTCTGGCGTTGAAGATACGGTAGAAGAAATAGATTCATCAGTTAAAGAAAACACTAAAGCCAATAAAGTCATGAACCAAAATGTCCAAGAAATTTGGGACACCATGAAAAGACCAAACCTACAAATAATAGGGATAGAAGAAGGAGAAGAATACCAACTCAAAGGCATTGAAAATATATTCAACAAGATCATAGAAGAAAACTTTCCCAACTTAAAGAAGGAAATGCCTATGAAGATACAAGAAGCCTATAGAACACCAAACAGACTAGACCCTTGCCACATAATAATTAAACAACTAAACATACAGAATAAAGAAAGAATATTAAGAGCAGCTAAGGAAAAAGGCCAAGTGACTTATAAAGGCAAACCCATCAGAATAACACCCGATTTCTCAATGGAGACTTTGAAAGCCAGAAGGACCTGGACAGATGTATTGCAGACACTAAGAGACCATGGATGCCAGCCTAGACTAATATACCCAGCAAAACTTTCAATCATCATAGACGGAGTGAACAAGACATTCCAAGACAAAGCCAGATTTAAACAATACTTATCCACAAACCCAGCCCTACAGAAAGCACTAGGAGGAAAATTCCAACCTAAGGAAGTCAGACACACCCTCAAAAACACAGGCAATAGATAAAGCCACAGAAGTAAACAGTAAACAGTAAGTAAAAAAGAAGTACACACACACTACCAACAAAAAATAACAGGAATGAACAATCACTGGTCATTAATATCCCTTAATATCAATGGACTTAATTCACCTATAGAAAGACATAGGCTTACAGAATGGATACTAAAGCAGGACCCATCTTTCTGCTGCATACAAGAAACACATCTCAAATTCAAAGATAGACACTACCTCAGAATAAACGGCTGGGAAAAGGCTTTCCAATCAAATGGTCTTAAGAAACAAGCGGGTGTAGCCATCCTGATATCCAGCAAAATAGACTTCAAACTAAAATCAATCAAAAGAGATCAAGAAGGACATTACATACTCATCACAGGAAAGATCCACCAAGATGAAGTTTCAATTCTGAACATTAATGCCCCAAACACAAGGGCACCCACATATGTAAAAGAAACATTACTAAAGCTTAAACCACATATAAAACCCCACACATTAATAGTGGGAGACCTCAACACCCCACTTTCACCACTGGACAGATCTCCCAAATCGAAACCTAACAGAGAAATAAAGGACTTAACTGATGTCATGACTCAAATGGACTTAATCGATATCTACAGAACATTCCATCCTAACAAAAAAGAATATACCTTCTTCTCAGCACCCCATGGAACCTTCTCTAAAATCGACCACATACTTGGCCACAAAGCAAATCTCAACAGATACAAAGCAATTGGAATAACCCCCTGTATTCTATCAGACCACCATGGTTTAAAGTTAGATTTCAACAACAACAAAAACTACAGAAAACCTACAAACTCATGGAAACTGAATAATGCTCAACTGAAAAACCAATGGGTTAAGGAAGAAATAAAGAAAGAAATTAAAAACTTCCTAGAGATCAATGAAAATGAAGACACCACGTACCCAAACTTATGGGACACTATGAAAGCAGTGCTATGAGGGAAATTCATAGCACCAAATGCCCACATAAAGAAATGGGAGAAATCTCACACTAGTGACTTAACAGAACACCTGAAAGCTCTAGAACAAGAAGAAGCAACGTCTCCCAGAAAGAATAGATGCCAGGAAATCAGCAAAGTGAGCGGCTTTGCCCTGGAGGAGGTGGGAATGGGGGGTGGGCTGGAGGGAAGGGGAGGGGGCATGACGGGAGAGAACAAGGGAATCTGTGGCTGATATGTAGAACTGAATGGTATTGTAAAATAAAATAAAATTAAAAACAAACAAACAAACAAAACAACAACAACAAAAACAAAAAAGAAGAATGAGTAAAAAGTATCTTTTAGAAAAGGAAGAGCCCCAGCATTGCCGTTCTGGTGCCACACTCCTGCTTCCAGTTGTCCCTACTGCGCTCCTCTCCAGGGCTACTTTAGGTAGCCAGATGGAGCAATTGAAATAATAATAATAAAAAAACTAACTGAAATTGCCCCACTTCTTACTGCCCACTGGAAAGATGTAGGCAGTAAGATTTTGGCCATCCCATGCCCCCCAAAATACTGTTAGAGAGATCTTTAAATATAAACATATTAGAAAGCAATTTGAAAACATGACCATTTAGCAAATAAATAAACAACAGTAGGTTCCCCCTGAGGCCTATGTTGTCAGTACCCATGTAATTTGGCTATGTTTATACTATCAGTCATGAATTCCATCCTGGAAAGCAGTGATGAAATCCAATCAAGAGCATTAGTGGAAGTTTGTGAGGTGGGTACCCAATGGATCAGTGTAATGGGGACTTCTTTCCAGAAGAACAAGTATCAACTCTCAAGTGTCAATGAACAGTGAGAAGGTTCTAAACAAACTCCAAATGCAGCTGGGAAAAGTACCAGTTAAGACCTGTCATGCCTAGAAAGCCTGGAGTACCTTAGGTAGAAGCTGTCTCTAGCAGTGAAGACAAGAGACATGAGGTCATCCTACTACCTACAAAAACTGTTCTTGCTAAAGAAGTTAGAGAAGCATATGGTCTGGAGGTCAGGAGCCTCTGACTGATAGTGGTCAGTTATCAAGTCAGCCTTTATACCCAGTTGTTGTGTGTCGGTCCCAAAATTCTCACTTTATTTCTCCATTAAATTCTCAGTAGGAGCTGGGCAGTGGTGGCACATGCCTTTAATCCCAGCACTCAGGAGGCAGAGCCAGGCCGATCTCTGTGAGTTGGAGGCCAGCCTGGTCTACAGAGCAAGATCCAGGACAGGTACCAAAACTACACAGAGAAACCCTGTCTCGAAAAATCATAAAAAAAAGTTCTCAGTAGGAGCAAGATCTGTGCTAACTCAGGAAGTTTGTGACACCTAAAATGGAAACAGGAATAGCTATCTATTTCTCAGGAAAGAGATGAGTGAATGATGCCCCCACCACCGGTCACCCACAAAGCCCGGGTCTTTCATGTTCTTGAGCAGCAGTCAGAGTAAACTTGGGGTATTAGTCAATGTCCTCTAAAGAAACAGATGCAGCCTAAATAGCCTATCAATGGGTGTATCACAGCAGAAAGCTCAAGAAGCTGGTAGCTGTTCAGTTCAAGAGGTTGGATGTCTCACCACTGCCAATCTGGAACTGGAGACCCAGAAGTTTCCTGAAGAGCTGCTAGCCTTCAGTCTACATTGACATCCTATTTTTCTGAAAACATATCATGCCTTTGAAGAGACTGAACTTTCACCAGACCTTGCAATAAAGTTAACAATACACATTGAGATCACTTAAGCTATGCAGACTAAATTAGCTACTTAAGCTACTTTGCTGTCCTACTGTGTACTCAGCCTATTTAAGTTTAACCTGCCTTTAAGAAAACAGTAGAACCAACCTTACAATGCCTTGAATTCCCATGCAATCAGATTTTACAACTTAAGATAATTGCATAGCTTTAATTTTAACCTATGCACTCTTGCATGCTCCTGAACCAGAGCAATGTATGATATATATTGTAATCATTTTCTGAAAACAGCCAATGGGTTGAATAAACAAAATGAATATCCCATGAATGTTGGAAGCAATATGTGAATTCAGGATGGTAACATCTAACCATGAGGTCAAATGCTATTCTGGGTCAGCTGGGAGTCAGTAAAGTAACTTTTCCCACTGTAAAACTCTGTTAATGTTTCTGGAGAAAATAATTCCTCATTTCTGTCCCAGACAATGGTTTCTGGCCTTTGTTAGGGACAGAAACCAGGGGCAGACACAAGTCACACAGAGGCAACAATAGAACACGCAGGCACAACAGACAGGCAACAGGTAGGCAATATAGACAGGCACAATAGAAAGGCAACAAACAACAAATAAGTACAAAGACAGGCAACACACAAACAGATAACAGACAGACAATAGGAGCAGTCAGATTGAAGACAGGGAAAGAAGTGGATAATTAAAATTTTGCTTTATTGTTGTTTAGCTATTCCAAGAGGAAGTCCTCTCTCTCTCTCTAATTCCTTGATGAGACACTGATGAATTTTTGTGCCCACTCTGAGTTTACTTCATTGTGTAGCTGACACATTTTGGCACCTCTCTGAGGTTTCTTTAATGCATAATCAATGTGGGATAAATAAACTTGCCAGCAAGAGTGAGGTCAAGCAGGTAAAACCCAATGCTTCCTTCTTCCATTTCATTTTTTTCTGGGTTGCCACAAGTAGGCACGGCCCAGATTTAGGGGGAGGGGGTGCTGTTTCAAATAATCAGATCAAGAAAATTCCCCACAGGAGTACCCAGTAGTTTGTACTTTAGTTAATTTTATAATCAGACAAGTTGATAACCAAGATTCGCCATCACACACTTGGGATAGAGTCAACCCTTAAATAAATATTCAGAGAGACTCAATACCTTTCTTATGTCCCTGATACTTTGTCATTCTTTGCTCCAGTTTTCCCAAAAGATGAAATAAATGTGATATGAAAAGATTTGGTGATATGGGCAAGCAAGATGGCTCAGTGGCTAAAGATAAAGATGCTTTCTGGAAAGGCAGAGATCTGACCTGAGTTTCATCCCAGAGACTTGCATAGTAGAAGAGAAACTCATTCTAGTTGTCCTCTCACATCCACACAGGAACACTGATGCACATGTGTATGTACACACACACACACACACACACACACACACACACACACACACACACATACACACACACATCATTTCACAAATTAATCAATTATATGTAAATACATATATTTATATATAATATATTTGATATATTGTATATATTTGAGTTTTGGGGATCTGAGAAGCAGGAAGGGCAACAGCAGGTCTCCAAGGAGGAAGGTACTAGAGCTGCAGGGAAAGGTTTCCAGAGTTGTGGGTGGAAAGTAGTTAGGGACTTTTCAGCAGGAACTTAGAGATGCCTGTCTGAGATTGGAGCTGGACAGAAGCTCCTGAGCAGGAGACACCTAGATAACCTGGAAGAAAAGGTGACAAAGGTTTTGAACATTCAGTCTGCTTAACTGGATCCTTCTATGCAGGTCTGTATGGATTCAGCCCTCAGCCCATTTCAGTCCAGAAGAGCATAGTCTAGGCAGCCAAATCTTAAACTACATGATGTGAAAAGTCCCAGTATCCTTCCTGAATATATTTCTGTGGCTACCCCATGAGGATGTGGCTTGTGGCCTGCGATGAAATGCCTACCCAGAGACCATAATAGATACAGAACCTTGGAGGAGAGCAGCTAGTGTTGATACTCTTGGGGACAGTCCTTTCTGTTCCCAAGACAATGGACTGTCTCTGAGGGGACACTCTGGATTCTGGGCTCTGAACGATGAGACAGTCACACCCACATGACGGTGCTGACATGGGGCACAGAAAACCCAGACTCCTATACTCAGGATCAGAGGAGCCCAATGGCAGAGGCAAGAGAGGACCTGTGACAAAATGGAGAGAAACTGGACTAGATCAGAGACCTCACAGGGCACCCTATTACCAGTGATAGTACCCACACCCATAACTGACCAAAACCATGTTAATTTAGAAAGTCAAGGATATGTGTGATCTAGACTTTAGCATCAGGCCTGGCTCTCAGAAGCTGACTAAGCAATTTTGTGCAGTGGCAACATATAGCCTGAAGATCCTGGAAAGCTGATCTGGAAAAAGGATCAACCTATTAATCCCTCGTTACCACCATTAAATTTATATTTCCTTTTCCCCAATGTTATCATCATTATGGGGAACTGTGAAAGATGTGGGACCATTCTCTACTTGCAAGCTGCCTCAGTTCTGGAGACACTGGAAGTGGATATGGACCTCTAGATCAGACACCAAGAACGGCTTGTATAAGTATCAGCGATATAAGTATGAGCATTTTTATACCTATTCCACAAGACTATGAGAAGACAACCCCAGGTGGTATCTGCAAAACTGAGTTTAGGGACCCCATGTTTTCCACATTGGTCATATTGTATCTCTACCTTCCATGGTTGGTCACACTTCAAACAACCTCAGAAAGGTAAACACAGAACAAAGGTAATCATGCCTTTGCTAAAGACATTTGAAATGTAAGAACCATGGACAGTTTCTTCCTGGAAGTTACAATGCTTATAAGTGAAATTCTGGGCTATTTTTCAATCCCTGAACTCCATGAAAATAAATATAATGATTTTCAGCAAATACAGCAGAAAGTACAAAAAGTAACCATGTATCTGATCAAAAAATGGGTGGAGAAACTCCTTAAAGGGCCAGGAAGTTCACATTGCTGTCTTCTGAGCCATTCTTGCTAGAACTGTTGAAACAAAATATCCAAACCAAAAACGTAACAAAAGTCTCAAGAACTGTAGCTCTGAACTTGAGCAGATGTGTTTAATGTGTGTGTATATGAGCTTGAGTATGTATGTATGTTCACCATGTGAGAGCAGGTGCTCGTGGATGCCTGAAGAGGGCATCAGATATCCTAGACTGGAGTTACAGGTGTTTTTGATCGGCCTCATGTAACGAATCCAGGTCTTCTTCAAGAGAAGTACGTACTGTTAATTGCCAAGCCTTCAGTCGAGTGCTTTTTCATTTTTAAGAGATGAGATGTCTCTGTGGTGCTAAGGCTGGCTTTGAACTCCTGGTCTCAAGTTATTGTCTTGCTTCAGGCTCGCAGTTGTCTAGGGCTTAATGTACATACTATGTTCCTGGCTCTATGCAAAGGATTTTGAGTCTTCCCAAGACAAAAAAATAGTAAATGTAGGTGGATTTGCCAATAACTTTGGTCTGATAGTTGTAAATTGTAGACAAGCATTGAAATATCACATACATTCCATTAATCGGGTATAATTATTTTTGTCAATTAAAAATTTATGTTATAAAAGTGTGTGCAAGAGCTTATGCAATAGCTCAGTGGATTAGCACTCATTCCTGAGGCCCTGTGTTCAATCTCCTGTACTACAAAAGTTGTTAGTGGTATTAAAAGGACTTGAAAACCAAGAGGACGAATCTTCACTGACGTTCTAGGAATGGAACAATAGGAATTTTTCTCTCTGGATGTAGGAAGTTGGGGACATCTGAAAGGGGAGACATGGAGAAACCAAAAGATACCAGCAGACAAATAAAACAGAAGAAAGCTCCGTTCAATATGTCCAGATTCAACTACATGTAATTGAATATCTATTAGGTACCAGGCTCTGGGAATTATGTTTTCCCATGCACCAAGCACTGCCATACCACCTAGATAGAATGAGAGAAAAATGTCATCGTTGGACAATTCCAGTCCTGCCACCTCTTAATTATGTGGCATCATAATTTGGAGAATTTGCCAGAGTATAAGTTTATTAATTTGCATACCTGAAAGAGTAGGTAATCTTAGACCCAGGTTTATAGAAAAGGCACACACCATTCCCATTGAATTGTATGTCGTATTCCTGGGATTCAAACTCGAGTCCAACCAAAAGCACATGACCATCCCCTTCTTCCACCAGCAATGCCTAGCACATTTCAGTTTTTGGCACACTGAGGATCTGGGAACAAAATTATTAATGGTGGGGGAGCTGAAAATTTATGGAACATGATCCCTATTGGATTTTAGCTCACTTTGTACCCCAACCCCTAGGGCAATAGTGAATTCTGTCTTTATTTTCTTTGGATTCTTGTTGATGTTTATAGAACAAGGATACTTGCAAGAGGATTCCTGAAAAGTTCCTTGGAAGCCAAAATCAGAGGAGAGCAAACAAGGGAGGTAGGTGGAGTTTTCCCATCCCAGGATCCACTTCCAAATTACCACACAGAGGTTTATATTAAGTGTAAATGCTCGGCCAATATCTCAGGCTTATTACTAACCAGCTCCTACATTTTAAATTAACCCATATTCCTTATTTACACTCTGCAATGTGGTGATAACTTTATTAGCATGGCATGGCACATTCATCTTGCTTCTCCATGTCTCCTCCTGACTCCTGACTCCACCCTTCTTTCTCTCTGTATCCTTAGTTTGATCACTGTGCCCATACTTTTTGCCTGACTATTGGCCAATCAGCTTTTATTTGCCAATGAGAGTAATAAATATTCATAATGTAAAAAAAGATTGTTCCACAGCAAAGCCAGGTACACTAGACAGCAGCATGGAGTCAGCAGATACCATCAACCATTAATGATCACAACCCTCCTGTGCAGAACACCATTCCACTCCACAAAAAAAAAAAAAACTCTGAAGTCTGGGGCTGATAGTTTCAACATGATCTCACTATTAGTGCTCCCCTGAGCAATATAGAGTCACAGTCTGCTGTGCTCTTGTCAGACTCATGAGAGGGTCAGATAGGAGCTGAACAGGCAGAGTCATTCTATACAAGGAGGGATTGGTCACACTTGACCTGAGTACAGAGTCCATGGGCCACCTTAGGGACTGATATGAGAAGCCCAGCACTCCCTAGGACCCCGAGCTCAAGCTTTCAGTGGCTTTTGTCTTCGAGGCATTGGAGGAACTCATTACAACCTCTGGGCACCTGGGAGAAGCTTCAGAGCTCTAGAGTATCCCTTGGGGAACCAGAAAACTGTGCAGGTCAGCTTTTTTCTACACAAGACCCTAGGGACAGAACCAGTCTGACTGATGCCCAGGGGAGGAGTTGAGCTCTGGATCCCAACCACAATAAGACAGTTTATAACCCTCCCCATGCTCTGGGATATACCTCTAGAGAATATTTACCACAGAGTCTGGAGGGGCAGGCTGAGGGTGGGGCCACAAGCCATGTGGACCTCTGTGTACTAGGGCAGCCATCACCAGCATGTCTTATGGATCTCCTACAGAAATCTCACCCACTGGTTGGGCTAGAGGTACTTGTGACCCTGAGCACAGGTGAAGCCCAGGATAGGCAAATGGTGAGTGAGACTCCAAAAGAATGAGGCCCTGACCTAAGAAATACATTCTATCTCTGTTGTTGAGTGTGTCCATGACAACAAGTGTCTGTTGTGCCAGTTGACAGCGCCTTGGAGCAGGATGCGGGCCTGGGAGCATGGGCAGGAAACAGTCCCTCAGTTTGCAGAGCTTGAAGAACAGGTATGTGCGCTTATGTCAGGCAATGGCCAGTGGAGAAAAAGTAATGTGATAACCCTGAGGGAGAGTGAGAAGGACCTGGCTGTGAGGAATGTCTGGGTAGACTCTGGCTTAGTGTTAGCATTTTGTTAATTATAGATTTGTTTACAATAACTTTAGTTTTTAATTAACATGTTGCAGTATTAGTAATCTTGGTTTCGAATCTCATCAGCCAGTGATAGTACTTCATTCACCCGAGTATTCTAAGCAGAGAGAAACCACGTACAGAAAGACAGGTGCACAGCACAGGGGTAGTGTCCACTGCTGCACAGGATGTTGCTCTTCTTCCTTCCTCCCCCTCATTCCCTCTCCTCTCTCCTTCTTCTCTTCTCTCTCCCTTTTCCTTCTCCCCTCTCCTCCTTCCCCTCCTCATGCTCAACTTCATACTCTCTCTTCTATCTTCCTATTGCCCATCCTCCTTCATCTATTTCCTTTAAGCTATGCACTATCATTATGTTAGCTAGCCAGAGATTCTGCCATGCTATGGGTTCCAGATGATAATGTAGAATAAACGTCCCTTTACTGGGCTGCATGTTGCACATGTGCCAAGGGCCACGGGCTTCTTGGCTGTCATTGCATCCTTGGGCAGTGCTATTACTCTCAGGAATTCAACATCAAAGAATTGCAAGAGAGTGTTGTGATAATATGCCCTTTCTTTCTGGAGAAAGGTGACTGATATGGAGCCCAAGGCTAGGCACACAGTGACATGTACTCTAACAGGTAGTTATATTACCATTACTGGCTTATATTTTGGGAAAGACAGTTAAGCTATAGAGAAGGAATGGAGCTTGACTTGGTCTGTCCCCAAGGATAAGACTTTCATTAGCTAAAGTACTCATCAATGGTTACTGGGGTCAAGGCCTGGTAATGAGGAGGAAGTGTGTCTGAACCAAAGGGGCCTATCCCGTTGTAGAGTAAAACCAATTTTCAATTTTATGAACAACGAAAGGGAAAAGAATGCTAGCATTACAGAGTTTGAGTACTGGGTGGTGATGGGAACACTCCACAGGTAGAGATCCTGTCTCCACCAACCAGCAATGATTGGAATAGGGAGAACAGGACACCAAGCACAGCAGGGAACTGTTGGGAAGAGCTAGTGGATCAACAAGTCTAATGTTACAGTCTTTGCTTTGAGGTGTGAGAGAGGCATCAGAAGGGTTTATGTAGATGTCTTAGGGTTTCTATTGCTGCAACAAAACACCATGACCAAAGAGCAAATTGGGGAGCAAAGGGTTCATTCAGCTTACACTTTCACATTGCTCTTCATACTGAAGGAAATCGGGACAAGAACTAAAAAGGGAAGGAGCCTGGAGGGGGCTGTTTGCTGGCTTGCTTCCCATGGCTTGTTCAATCTGCTTTCTAATAGAACCCAGGACCTCCAGCCCAAGGATGGCTCCACCCACAAAGGGCTGGGACCTCCTCCACTTATGACTAATTGAGAAAATGTCATACAGATGGATCTCATGGGGACATTTTTTCAACTGAGTATTCCTCCTCTCTGATGACTCTAGCTTGTGTTAAGTTGACACAAAACCAGTTAGTACAACAGGTGACCACCAAAGTTGAATTATTTCTTGGAAAAGTTGGTTCCAATAGCAAACTGTATGGTCATATTTAAGGATGGAGGCAGAAACCAAAGAAACTGATAGAGAGACAATGTACCTACAGCACAGCCTGTTGAAGTGTGATCCTAATTAGTCTTATCAATAATCACTTGGAATCAGATATTGAGGGTGAAAGCTGAAAGATCAAAGAAGCAGAGCAGCAGTCACTAGAGACTTTTTACCTCTATAAATCCTCAGACCAAATGGGGGCGAGATCCTGTCTCTACCCACCTTATATTCCTGTCTCTACCTCCTGATTGTGCTGGGATTAAAGGTGTGAGCCTCCCAAGTGCTGGGGTTAAAGGTGTGTGCCACCATCGCCTGGCCTTTATGGTTAACTAGTGGCTAACTCCACCCTCTGGTCTCCAGGCAAACTTTATTCATCAGAACACAAGCAAAATATCACACAACATTTCCCCCTTTTGTCTAAATACAGTAAGTACAGTAACTATAGGCAAGAACAAAATATCACACAACATTCCCCCTTTTGTCTATAGGCAAGAACAAAATATCACACAACAGCTCGGAGATGTGAAGGGGGCTCAGGTACACTTAACCCCAGGCCAAGATCCCTGAGGAAGTAAAGTGATTAGATTTAAAGTAAGAATTATTGGAATTATCATGGAAGGAATTAGGAATCTTAAAGACAGTCTAGAGGGTTTAAATGCATAGCCATTTCAGGAACAGGAATGAGTTGTAAAAGAAATGTTATTTATCTTCATGGTACAATTCTACTCTATGATTTATTCCTAAGCAAGGAACATAATGAAACCTGTAACCAAATACTTATATGCAGGAAGAGTGAGCTTAACATTATTAGTAATGACAGAAAATAGGAAATTATATAAATGCTGCATAAGAGCACATCATAGTACATCCATCATAAGCAATCTAATGGAAAGCTTCAAAATCATGTTACCCAGCAGCAGAATGTGACATAAAGTTAATATCCAGTAAAGGTTATTTTTATTGCTTTTAAAACATATGGATAATAGTTTATTAAAATTGAATGTTTCTGAAACATCTAGAAACATAAGAAAATCTGTTTAAAATTACCATCCTAGCATACTGAATGCTTCCAATTGCATTCTTCTTATTTAAATATATTTTAATGGTATTCTTTCCCCTACCCCAAGTATTCTCAGACTCTCCCCACCTCCCTATCCACTCAATTTCAAGTTATTTTCTTTCTAAGAAAACAAAATACAGAAACAAAAGCAAACAAACAAACCATTAAGACAAAAACACTGAAACAAAACAGAAAAAGCACACAGAAAGCATGAAGCTCATTTTGTGTTGGCAAATGAATCTTGGGTATAGGCTTGGCCTGAGTGTGGTTGATGGTCACTGTCATTCCCCTGGAGAAAACTGATTTCCCCTTTACCAGTGGTTATCAATCGCAAAAACTTCATTTTACTGCTGCTCCTTTAACAAAACAATAATAGTAGATTTTCCCCTAGGCTCATGACCTGTGTAATCTCAGGTTCATGGCCACTTTCATAGTGCCAGGTATGGGTTCCATCTCATGGAGAGGGCCTTAATTCCAACCA
Source organism: Peromyscus aztecus (assembly GCA_902168405.1). Lineage (NCBI taxonomy): Eukaryota > Metazoa > Chordata > Mammalia > Rodentia > Cricetidae > Peromyscus > Peromyscus aztecus. The sequence continues at coordinate 23,140 of CABHPQ010164791.1, read as the reverse complement.
GGATAGTTGATCACTCCCATAATATCTGTGTCACTATTGCACCAGTATATCTGACAGGCAGGTTGCTGTTGTATGCCATATAGTTTGTAGTTGAGTGATATTAATGATTACCTTTCTTCTCTGGCAGCATGCAACGTACCTTCCAGCACAATGAATACTAATTAGTAGAGGTGCAGCTTCTAGTTAGGCACCAACTCAGCTTTTCTCTGCTCAATGACATAAGAAGCATTATCTTCGATAACAGGATTTCGATACCATCAGATTGTAGAGAGGAACCAATAGCCTTGGTAGTGAACTGTGATGTTGCAGGGGGGTAGGGTATATGCAGGAATTCTTTGATCAATGACTCAACAAAATATAGTCAATTGCTAGTCCTGTGAGTTTTACTCTGTGGCATAATATGTCTAGTTGGGGCATTATCTCCCCCATTATTAGGTAACTCTAGTTAAATTATTTTCATATATTTGCATATTTTATGAAACTTCTATAGTAGTAGGTTTCCACATGACTTTCCAAAAGGTCTTTAAAGTTAGTAATTCTCTCCCCATCTGCCCTCCTATACCCTTCTCCATTTAATCAGGTAGACACTGTCATGTTGGTCTATGCTCCAACTACCCATGCCTATTCTCCACTGTTCTTGCTGCTTGATTTTATAATTAGTTCCCTGTTTCTCAAGAAATCTACAATTTTGATGCAGTATATGATTAATTTGAAAAGAAATGATCTTACAATACTCAGCATTTTCATCAAGGAACAAGATTGTACTCTGATGACTCACCTTTACGTTAAAAAGCCAAGTAATTTATTTACAAAGCACATCATGTTTATATGACATTCTATGTTGTTTATTTCTAGAGTATTTTATATAATGTTAATGAATAATTAAACGATCTCTGTAGACATTATAAGCTGCTTTTTCATTCAACCACTTACTTCTCATGTTAGTTCAGTGATTCCTTAGCTGATTATTTCAGATTGCTCTGTTGATTGGCATTTTACTATGCATTCATATCCCCAAGCATATTTCAGTGGATCTGAATATTCAGAATCTGTGAAATACTGTAAATGTTGAAAGAATAAGTGGGAGTTTGTCCTTGTTTCTGATTCAAATGATTTGCATTAAGTATAAAGAATATTGTAATTTTTAAAAGAATTACTGACTGAGGAAGTTTCCAATATTAAAGGAAGAATGTATACATTATTTACTAAGAAAGAAGGCTTAGGTTTATGCTGCTAATATATTAAAAAATACTTATGTACAAGTCTTAAACCAGTGGAAATTGTCATATGGATGGAATTTAAATAAGGTAGAGAACATGGAGGAAAAAAAAATTGTAGCCTCAACACAATGTGTAATCTTCCAAAGTAAATTAATAATCTTGGGGAGCTGGAGATTAAGGGAGTTTATGGTTCAGAGGTTAAGGGAGTTTACCACTCTCACAGAAGACACAAATTTAGTTCCCAGGACCCACAATTGGTGTCAAACAATGGCCCATAATTCTATCTCCAGAAGAATGATATCCTCTTCTGGTCTGTGGGGATACTAAATTTACATACAGAAAGCCACATGCATGCATATATACACATGAAGTTGGTTGTTTTAATTTAAAAATTATGGAGAGATAGAAGCAAGTTTCAACAATACCTAAGGATTCTTGTCATCATGAGCTTTTGGTGTGAGCTGCATGTTGGTCTTTGTGTTCTGAGTATTTTAATAGCATTCTATCCTGTATAGAATAACAAAAAAATATATGTTGATTCAATGAAAGGAAAACATCCTGGGATGACTTCAGTCTCTATATTGGAGAGAAATTGCTGAAAAGAAGGCATTGTAGAGTATCAAATTTCAGGGACATAAATTTGGTTGGGGAACTGTTGAGTTTGATGTTCCTATAGAACATTCAAGAAGAAATAATATAACTGAATTTGGAGCCAAAAATAACAGGACATACACAGAGTTCTAGGCAGCTGTGGCTTTGCAGAGTGCATAATGCAAGTCACCTACAGTAATAATATGAAAGGAACAGGGCAAGCACTACCCTGGTGATGGTCTTAGAGTGAACAACCATTTGCAGACCAAAGGGAAAGGAAAAACAGTAGTCACAATGTGGGAAGTTTCAGAAACAAAAGAGAGGAAAGTGATGAGAAAGAGAGGGTTCTTGAGATGCATGGGGTGCTATTGAGCTACAGAATTGTTTGAAAGGAGATTATTTTTGTCTTTTGTGTGAGAAGTTTCAAAAAAACTATGAAGATGGAAGTCAGAGTAGTCTACTGATGTTCTAATGTAAAAAAAACAAACAGGTGTGTACTTTGTGGCCATTTGTATGTATAGTTAGGTATGGATGTATGTGTATAGATAAATAGAATGGTGATCAGATACTATATTCTGAAAAACCCCATAAAAATAAAGTGCATATGAGCTATGTCTCTGTGTGTAAGAAATTCACAGAGAATTCTCTATGTGGTAGTTTCTTAAGGCAAGAGTGGTCCTGGGTCCATGGTTCCAAAGAAGAAGATGGCCAAGTGTGACTATATGAATTTGTGAGGAAAAACATTTCAATCTGTAAAATGAGGCTAAAAACCATTGGACTCTATGGCACACAACAAAGACACCTGAAATAATGTGTCAGTTGGGATTTCTTTGGGCTCTTCTGTATTACTGTCAGCACAGATAAAATCAGATATAGGGCAGGGTACACACAGCGTAGAAACATCTCCATGGAGGGGCCTGCCTGACAAGGACAGAAGCCAGTGAAAAGGATTACAATCTACCTCGCCTCAAGTGAGGTCACAGCTCCACCCATTACAGCCAGCTAGTATTTTGGTCCAGCCCAGCTGCCAGAGAACAGGGCCAGGTGCTGGCCCCACAGGTTTTGGTTTGAGTCTCAGTCACTGTGGTATGTTTTCGGCGGAGGAACCAAGCTCACCGTCCTAGGTAAGTGGCTTTAATGATCCTTCCCATTCAGATCAACCCTTATTGTCTTGGAAAGGTCTGTTTTTTCCCTCTGGGAACCTCTTCTCATCTGCCCTCCCCAGACTTAAGGACTGCATCCTTAGCCTTCTCCATGGTGGCTCAGGGAGATAGGTATTTTAGAATAATCTGCAGGAAGGGCCAGGAGATCAGAAGCATCTGGCCTCAGATTCTAATAAATATGCTGCGATCTCAGGGGCTTTAGTTAGGGTCAGGCAGGAGTCAAGGGCTCCATCCCTGTTCTCAGACAGATTGATTAATCATTGGAGACCATTGACTGGGTCAAAAAAGGGGTACTAGGACTTTGTCAGAGCCCACAGTATCTTTATAGGGTGTCAAGGGTTGGATCTAGAGATGTAGGCCCAGCTTCCAGGGACTTAGATTACCTAAGTGGGGAATGGAGAGGTATAATGAAGGACTAAGCTTGTCATAGTCTTCACTTCTCTGATCTTCTACTGAGCTGCTGAGGTCCTCTAGATAGAGGGACAGCACTGAGTAGTAGGGTAAGCATATCCTGCTCATCTAAGGATTGTGGAGGATTCTGTCTACAAAGCCCCATATCCCTGGGTTATGGTGTCTCGTGTTTCCATTGTCTGCTCTCTATCTTCTTCAAATGGCACATTAAACTTAGGAGGTCAGGAATGAGGGACAAACTTGGGGTTTCAGAATACTCCCTGACTGTCAAGGAAGCAGGCTGCTGCTGTGAGCAAGTGACTGCAGTGTTCTTCCATGTGAATGAAGAAACCTCTAGAACATGGTGAGCGTAGAAGGAATAGTGGTCAGGTCAAAATGTGCAGGAGGCATCAGAGCCCTGGAGTAGCCTCAGATCTTCTCTGAATGGAACACACTACCCAGTGGAAAAGCTCTGTGAATTGATGTGGAGACTGTGGTCCAAGATAACAGGAGGTTCAGTGTCCCCAGGTGCTGGGGACAAAGAAGGGGCCTCCTCACTTAATGAAAATGCAATCTTCAAAGCAAGGTGGAATATAATCTGTTCTCCAGAGAGTTCTGAACACCTCAGGAATAAAAAGGAGATGGGCTGGGGAAGGTAATCTGATATGGGGCAAATTCCAAGTTTGATTATAGACAATAGGGTGGAGAGAACACAGTCATACCTGCTAACAATGTCTAGGTCATGTAACTTGAGAGAGTGTCCAGGAAAAGTCTACTAAGAGGCTGTGTTCATGGGGGCTCTAGGGGGCAGATGAGAAAGAAGAGAAAGCTCCAGGTAAATAAGATGACCAAAGTGAAGAGTCACTGAGATTTTGATAGTTTGTATTTTGTCTCCTGAATCAATCCCCTTCTTTTATTCACATAGGTCAGCCAAAGTCCACTCCCACAGTCACAGTGTTTCCACCTTCCCCTGAGGAGCTCAAGACAAACCAAGCCACAGTGGTGTGTCTGATTACCGACTTCTACCCGGGCAGTGCAACAGTGACCTGGAAGGGAAATGGTGTACCTATCACCCAGGGTGTGCAGACTACAAATCCCTCCAAACATAACAACAAGTACGTGGCCAACAGCATCCTCACTTTGACAGCAGACGAGTGGAGATCTAAAAATCGCTTGTCCTGCCAAGTTACACATGAAGGGAACGTTGTAGAAAAGAGTGTGTCCCCTGCAGACTGCCTCTAGGAGCCCAGGCTTTCCTTAGCCTAGGGGACCTAGAATGGGGTCTCTCCTCTGTGCTACCAATCTCAACCTTTCTCTTTTACCCACTGAATATTCAATAAAATATCATTGATCAGAATTACTGCCTTATCACATTTTTTCTCCTTATATGTTTAATTTTGAATCCTTTCAATCTCAATGTGTGTGTGTTGGGGATGGGGGTTGGATTCAGGTTCCCAGTGAGAAATTAGTTCTCCTTTGAAACATGCAGAGGGTATCACCCTAAGAGTGACCTTTCCCTTGCTCTGCACTCTTCTCTGAGCCATATGATACAGGGACACTCATTTAGAATGCAGCTGAAGTAAGATATCATGTTTCAGGCTAAACAACTAACTTAATATTACATAGGAAATCCCGCAATTCTGTTATATAATTCAAACCATTGGTGCTCATGGTCCTCTATACTGGGGCATGAGGTGGGATAACCACTCAAGCATAATAACTGCATCCAATGGGAAATGGATCCAACTCAATTCCTGAAGGGGTTCTAATTAATTGTTCATAGGAAGTGGTCTCAGAGTCAAATTCCAGACTACTCAAGGTCATGTTGGGTGAGACTTCAAGGAAGACGGAGTGTGACCTGAGAGGTAAACTCAAGCCAGTTGCCTGGGTAGACTTAGGTGTATCAGGCACCCACTTCACTGTCCCAAGTCCTCTCATGTGCATCAGCACACCAGTGTGCACTTCAGATTGGTGTCAATCACCATCTTTGAAATTCACAGTCAGCCTTCAGTGGCTCAGCCTCTGTGCAAGTCAGCAAGGATTTAGTGCTCAGGGTTTGGAGACATCATCCTCAGTAGCTCATAAGCAGTATGGACACTGTCTACATCCAGAACTCTGATGGCTTAAGACAGTGCAGTAGCATAGTCTGTAAAGCCAGAAATATTCTTCAACAATGAGGCAGAGTGACAGTTGACAACACTGAGTTTGACCTTAGGCCCCAAGTCCCCAGTTTCTGAGCTAGGAAAAACCTTTGGGATTTATGCTTCATGGCAGCTTTCTGATGCTAGGGCATGATAAAGTCCAATGCCAATTGGACGTGAAGATCCTGGGTATCCTCACAGTAGTGTTCCTTCCTAGGGTCAGTGCCAGCACTCATCCGTACCCAGATATTGCCCAGAGACTCACTTCCTCATCCTTTCTTCAAGTTTTCACTGACAAATTTGGACACAAAAATTAGGAAGCACAGAAATAGTAATGTTCTCACCTTCCCGCCAAGCCACCACTAACACTCATTTCAACTGGATTTGATTCAACTATAACATTACCCTCCTCCCTGATATCGTGTTACAAAAGCACTTTCCGGAACTTGTGTCTTGTGTGCTGTGATTATACATACTTCCGGGTTCACAGAAAGAATGCCTAGACAGCATATCAAACTCCAAAAGATGTTATTGATTATTTCTTGATATCAGGTAATAGTCAAGTTGTCATTAAATGACTGTATGACATGACCATATAGTGTTTAGTAATGTATTATTGGTAATGATTCTACCATGTGTAGGAAGATGAGATGTGGACTGAAACTGATGGTTGTGTGTGTTGTCCACCTGCTGTCTTCAGCAGGGCCTCAGAGCTCTGTTTTTGTTCTTCACCAGGCAGGAGCTGCAGAGACTGAGTTAGTGGCCCAAGACTTTGCATAGACTCCACTCAGTTAGTAGCTTCCTCAAGCTGTTACCAAGGGCTCCTCTCTGTTCATTCTTATCCTGTAAAGAGCTTCTTCTAAAAAGTGTGTGGACATTTTATGAATGACTTTCTGGCAAGGCTGGCTCAGAGGACATGTGGGATCCTGGGAAGCAGGATCTTTCAGAGAGGTCACTGTGTATGCCGGAATCATCAGAGACTGCATATGTCCCAGCTGAAACTGGAGGGTAAGGTGCATGTAGGGTTTTTGCATGAGCCTATATCACAGTGTTGGGTGTTTGGCGGAGGCACCACGTTGACTGTCCTAGGTAAGTGACTCTTTCCTCTTCTGTTACTGTAATCTCTAAGGTTTGAGATGATTTTTTTGTTTAATTATTTCTCATTCTGCTTCATGCTTAAACTTCATTCTAGGTAAATAATCTCTTGCTTCTCTAGTTTCTGCAGCTCACCTCAGATAGTTCCCTGTCAATTTTCATGTCTAATCTCAAAGACAGGGGCAAAAAAAGATAAACTGTTAACATGTGTCTGTCATTCTGTTGAGATATGAAGTGCTCTGATAAGTACTCCACTGTGTCATTCTCTATGAGTACCTATGTTTCTAGTTAACTTTGTGAGGGCTAAAGTGAATTACTATCTCATGGGGAAGGAAGGCCAGAGGCATAGAGGGAGAGGCAACTGTTGAATTAGAACATAGAACACTCAGCGCTGAGGCTGGTGATTAACATGTCAGTGGTCAGGTAAGCTGGAGAGTGGAACTCGGGATTCATTTCCTAGGACAGGCAGGAGAAAGGATCCCCAAGCTCCCATGGAAAGCCATAAACAGAACAGTAACAAATCTAGAACTCAGGAATTTTAGTAAGGAGAAGAAAGTTAAGGGAGCTCTGGACACAGGAATTCAAGAGAAGAGAGACTGAAGATGTAATTGGGAAGCTGGGTTCCTGGGTCTCTCTAAGACACTGATTAGGAAACAGAGCAACTGCATTCACATAGCTCTGGTCCTGAGGCATGAAAATTACACAACTCTACCAGAGAAGGGGATCTCACCTCATTCTGCAGAATGAGAAACAGTTCACCCAGATACATGCTACGCTGAGCAGAGGCCAGGGACCCGCAATGCACAGATTTGGGTGAAAACAAACTCCTGGGTTTAACATTTAGACTCAGCAGAGGTTTTACATCAGAACCACTGCAGAGTGGGACAGACAGACTGCAGACATATATAAAAAACAGAACGCAGGTTACAGGGCAGGAAAGTGAAGGTCAGTTATCTTTGTTGAAGGTCAAAGTACAGGGAAGTATCAAGTGAACTACTGCACAAATATGGGGTGCATAATTCTTAAGAACATAGGGAATATATAGAAGAAAAGCATACCCCATCTTCTGTACTCTGTGTGTTCAAACACAGTCACTAAACTCAGGACACTTAACATGCTACCTCCAGCATTCCTATTGGGAGACTAAGATTCTGACCTTCTCTTACTCTACCCTGCAGGTCAACCCAAGGCTACACCTTCAGTCACCCTGTTTCCACCATCCTCTGAGCAGCTCAAGACCAAAAAGGCCACACTGGTGTGTATGTTGACTGACTTTTACCCAGGTGTTGTGACAGTGGCCTGGAAGGCAGATGGTATACCTATCACCCAGGGCGTAGAGACCACTAAACCTTGGAAACAGGGTGACAAGTACGTGGCTAACAGCTACCTGGACATGACAGAAGAAGCATGGAAATCTAAAAGCAGTGTCAGCTGCCTGGTCACTCATGAAGGGGACACTGTGGAGAAGAGCTTGTCCCCTGGAGTGTGTTCCTAGAGCTTTCAACCTTTATCTCACCCACAGAGGCTGGGATTTGAATCATGCACAAATATACCTTTACCGCTCTTGCCTATCATAGCCCTTCTCCATGCTCCTGAAATGCACAATAAAATATCCATTCTCAACTTGAAATTCTACTCTAACTCATTTGTTTTAGTGTATATTTCACTGGGATTCAGAGTGGTACAGGGATGTCCTGGCACCCTGGAGTCTGCAACCAGGGTTATAACCTGCATCATCACCCTAGGGAGTACCATCTCCACACAGACATATTTTCCCAGCCCTCCTCTGGATCTCTGATCACACCGTGCAATTGTACAGTGTGAATGTCATAGACTTCCCTAATCTCACTCATTAATATATCTAATCACGTGTTCCCTCCATTTCTAACAATCTATTGGGGCTTAGTCATCTAGCCTTAGAATTACAATTTGGAGACTGGGACACTTCTATTATCTGTGATCTCAGTTTCTATTACTCAAGTCAAAATGAATAGACAGCATTGGGAAATTGGAAGTTTATTACAATCAATACAAACAAGTAAAATCAGGCTGAAGATACAGTGTATTTGGGGTTCATGAAGGCTGCAGTATGGTTGCAGTCAGCCTTGATGTGAATATGAACTAAGGCAAACAAGACATGATTTCCAGCCCAAATGTTAACAAAGGCATTCAGTGCTGAATGTGAGAGACTACGACAAGTTTCCACTTCAGATCTTGATTCTGGGATTTGTCATACAACATCAGGGCTGAAGGCTCCAGGCATGACTAAGTATCTGGGTACCCTACAGAGAACAAGACTGTCCCTAGAATCCCCATCCCACCACATCTCATTCTTTTCCTAGCTCAAGGCATAATAGTTCAGGGTGCACCTGTATCCTGAAGTTATCACAGGCCCCTACTAGGGGACTTGGTCAACCCCCTAGCAATGCAGACCTTGTTCAACACCATTGTTCTATATTTCCCAGGACTTAGGGACACAGGACCAGGGTCTGTACTAAGTTTATTGTTGAGGAATTAGCCTGGTGACTTGGCCTAAAAGATCAGGGAATATTTAAAACAGTGGTATGAGCAGAAATAAGGCAATACTACTGGATCCTAGCCACACCAATTCAATCCTTAGTTTCTGCATTAAAAGGGTATTCAGTAGATTATGTTGTACAGCAATTGACTTTAGTTCATGGTGGTGATTCAAAGTTGAAGTTGTGTCCTTGGCCATATTGGGTTCAATGCCAGCTCCAATCTCACCCACCAGCTACTACCTATAGGAACACATTTTCATCACTTTGTTGTAACATTGTAAGCACAGAGTTTAACTCATTCCTTGGGGAAACACCCATTGCCACATAGGCATGCCTCACATCACTTATCACAGGATTCCTATCATTTTATTTGAATATGACCCTTAACAACATTTCCCCTTTTGGTGCTCCTGATATATGAATTTTCTCTTCTTTATGATGTGTTAAAAACTTAATAGAGACACAAAACAGCTGTGATCTCAGTAGACTAGTCCTAATGCCCAGTGGTCAGATGTCTTTTGGTTGTCAATGTGGCAGAGCATGATTTTTGAATTCAACATTGGCTTATGCCCAGACTACTGGTGGGATGTCAGAGGGTAGGAGGCTGTATACTGGTGAGTCTCCTGGGTTCAATTTTTCCCCAGTCTTGGCAGAAACACTCCAACAGAGTAAGGGAAGTAATTGGACTGAGGATATCAATATATTGAAGAGAAAATGAGAAGGGGACAAAGAAGTTTTTACCATGAGAAAACAGGCCCTTATACCTTTCCAAGGACAAGCTTGACACCTTGACTGCCATGTAGCTTGTGATTCATAAGTCAAAAAGTGAGCATATCAATTGGAATTCTTGGGAGTGGGGGAAGTCCTGATAAGAACTAGTGACAGGGATGTGTTGAGAGAAGAAACTATCCTGATATGATAGATCTCCCCAGAGCCTTCAGGATGACATTTGAGCAGGATCAGTCCCAGAAGAATATAAACCTTGATATGTGAAAACTTCTGGGATCAAATTCCAGGGCTTGTCAAGTGTTCTAATAATTCAGCACAGCAACTGCACAGGTTCAATCCAGAAAGGGTCCCAGCACTGATAGGAGAAAACAAACATGATTTACCATATCTAACAAAAAAGCTATCTCCAGTTGACAACTGCTTGCAAAGAAGAAAGTAATTTTCAACAATGGAGTCTCACTGGAGGGTGTATAAACCACATGTAATGCTTGGCCTTGTGTCCAGCAGTAGATGGCCAACACAAAACAAACTCACTGGTGATTTTGAGGATATTTCGTCTCATATTGATTTGGCTATTCCTTATCTTACAGGTCCTTTGCTTTGCTTGTGTTATATGGTTTCTGATTATGTGTTTTTATGATTTTTGTGTGTGTTATGCTTTTTAATTGATTTCTTTAAAAAAATTCAGTTTTTTATTTGCCTGTTTGTTTTCTCAAGAGAGAAAGAGAGAGAGAGAGAGAGAAAGTTTAGAGATAAATGGGTGTGGAGATGATGATCTGAGAAGAGATGGGGGAGGGGAAAATGTGATCAGAATATGTTATATGTATTTTCAAAAAAAAAAGAAAAGGAAAATTAAACCATGCTACGGATAGAGTATGAGTAAAGTTGTTAAAGATTGGAGCCTGGACATGGTCAGTCTATGTGAGTATAAGATTCAAGTCAATTTGGAAATGACCCCAAGATTAACACTCAGGAACTCTGATTAATAGAAGCTGTTTCAAAATTGATTTTAGGACTAGACTCAAGTCATGCAAGGCCAAAGCACAGTGAGTGTGGCCTGAGAACTGCCAGCAAGGCCAGGTGTTCAGGAAGTCTCAGCTGGGCCACATGCTTCTTCATTAGCCCATGTCCTTTCATGTGTAACTTCATCTGGTGTGGACATCAGACTGATGTCAGGAGTGATCCTTAACCCAGATCTGCCTTCCTTGGTCTAGTGCTTATCAGCTTGGTTGGTCCATCATGTTCAGGTCCTGTGTACAACATTGTCTGTTGTTAACAAGGGACATGGCAGTTGCCTGCACCAGAGCTCCTGGTCAACCTGTCAGCTCAGTGACACACTCTGAAAATCAGGAGACATCCTCAATGATGAGACAGAGTGATAGGGAAGGTAAAAGTATTGTTTGATCCTGGCCAGAACATTCCAAACCTCAGCCTCTGATATAGAAGAAATTTTGGAAACTTGTATCTCACAGTATTTATCTGATTCTAGTTCACAGAAGTACTTTCTGTAACCCAAAGTTAGAGGGGATTACTTTGTGGAAGAAAGACATTGAAATGAAGATACCATTGTATCTCAGTGTGTTCTAGGCTATCAGAACACTGCCACCAAAGTAGTAGCTCTGCTGAGGGCTAAGCCAGAACCTGCTGAGTCCCATCTACTGCCCAGAGACAAGACTCATCCTTTTGTTGCATGGTTTTATTACAGAGAATACAGAACATAAGGAACAGAGACATGTCAACGTTTCTATTGATTAGTCACTGAATAATTTATTAAATTATTTCAATTGACCTTTGGTAACATAAGTCTCCCCTTATGTAATATCTTGAAGTGGATCTTGACAGGTTGTCTTTATGTGTATATATTCCACCACAATTATGCATTGATAATAACTAAAATGTTCAGAAAAATCAACTCTAGATTGAAATTATGGACAATCTTTCACTTCAGAAAAGAGTAATGTTGTCATCACAAACCCATAAATATCTTAGACCCATAGTGTTTTTCACACTGGCATTATTCCTTCTTGTTTCTTTATCTGTATACATCACAAAGATGGATTCTGTTTCTTAATCTACTCAACTAACCTGTGTCTTTTGATTGAAGAGTTGACAGTATGAATATTTACATTTAATATTAAAAGGTGCTTGTTGATTGCTCTCATATTTTTTTACTGTATATGTTCTTAGTTTTATTTTGTGTCTCATTGAGCAATCCCTCTACTCAGCTTCAGTAATTACAGCTTCATTTCTCTGTATGTAGGAAATTGAAAGATAGCTTAAAATAGTCATGATACATGAGTATGTTCTAAGCTGTTGAAAACTGTGGGGTCCACAGGTTGCTCTGGTTCCCATCCAGTCAGAAGGTAAAGGAGGAGGTCTGCTGATCTTAGCAATCTTTTGTTCCTGTAGCTGCCCAATATCTTCCTAAGTTGTTGGTGGTAGCAGCTCATTGTTTCTTACTCCAGGAAAAGTTGATCTTCTATACAGTTATTGAAAAGAATTAGTTTACTTTGAAAGAGGATAATTCCAAGGACTGGTAGCATTTTCAATGAAAGACCTCCAGTACCACTCATTTTCAGTGAGCTCAACATCCTCTCAGGAAGACAGTTACATTTAAACATTCCCCTAGCATAACTGCAACCAAAGGCCACTGCATCCATGACTTCGGGCAAAGCACACACATTGTTTTAATGAACCCGTGTCACAGTATTGGATGTTTGGCAGAGTGACCGAGCTGCCCACCTTAAGTCAGTGTCTATTTTCCTTGCTTTTCCTAAAGGTTCAAATACATTTCTGCTTTATTATTGTTCTTTTTTCTTGTTATACTTAGACATGGTGAGTAGTATAAAAAGAAGGCCAAAGCTTAAGATAGTCTCAGGAAGTTACATGCAGGTATCTAGGCCAAGAAATCTTCAGTACATGGGGAACAATTAAAGGAAATTTAGCCTACATTCCATATGATGAATTTGTCAACCCAGAGCTCCAAATGGAGCCTTTTTCACACACTGAGCTCAGGAGCCACAAGCATACCTCTGACCCCTCACCATTGTCACATTATTGGTCAACTCAAAACATACCTCTATCACTCTGTCCCTACTATCTCTTGAGGGACTCCAAGTCAACAAGATTGCTATATGTATCAGATCAGTGACTTCTACTCAAGTATCATGACTGTGGCCTATAAGGCAGGTGGTACCTTTGTCACATAGAATGAGAAAGCCACACAGCTTTCCAAACACAACAAATACATGTCCAGCAGCTATAAGACTCTGGTACCTGACCATGTGGCCAGTGGAGATCTTATAGAGTCAATAGTTTTTAGATCACTCATTAAGGGATTATAGTAGAAACAATAGTTTCCCCTGTAGAGTCTTCCTACTTTTCTAACAGTTGCATTACAATGTGGGCTGGAGTTATGGGCCCTAAGAAGGAAGTTTCTCTCCTATACTTACTTATTCTAGTCCAGGATTTCTCAAACTATAGGTCTCACCCCCTTTCAAGGGTCAAACAACTCTTTCTCAGGGGTTGCCTAAGACCATTGGAAAACACAGACATTTATATTATAACTCATAACAGTAGCAGAATTACAGTTATGAAGTAGCAATGAAAATAATTTTATGGTTGGGGGAGTCACCACAACATGAGGAACTGTGTTAAAGCATCTCAGCATTAGGAAAGTTGAGAATCACTCACTGTTCTAGCCCTTCACTCAGAACCCAATGAATGATAAATAATATACCCATTATGACCGAGAAACCCTTCTCTTACTCATTTTTCTTATTTAATGTTTAATTTTAAATGGCCTTTAAGGTTCCCAGTGCAGAAATCAGGGAATTTTGGTATCCAGTAGAGAAGTGGCTTCACTGTCAGGAATCCCTCAAGGCATCATGAATGGGGCCTTCCTCAATCAACTATCCCTTCTCTTAGTTATTCACTATATCCAAGTCTCTGCCACACAAGCTCATTCCAGGCAACTCTCTCACACTTGGCTATTCATATTACTAATCATGTATCAGCCCATATTTCTAGCATAACACAACACCCAGTCATGTCTCTAAAGGCTCACGTCAAAGAGTCAAAGGAACTTGCACTGTGAGATGTCACCTCTCCATCATCCCATTTGCTCAACCCACTAAGGACACAGATCATTTCTTTCTTCTGATGGAGATTATGATCCAGAGTTGCTCATTGTCTCTGAAGATCAGCCATGAGATGAAGTCCTTTTCAATCTGCGAAGCAGAAAGTTCCCTTCATAGAACTGGTAATTAGCCATAGTGGGGAGTCGAAAATTTGGAGAATTTGGAGCACAACTTCATGATGAAGGCAGATACTTACAAATAAGTTAACCCTGGAGCCAAAGCTACAGTTTTCACATGGATACAAGTTGAAATGTTCACTTACAACTGAGGGACACAGCCAGAAGAACATTTAGCAAGTGGGAGTTAAATAAGTTGCCATCACTAAGGAATCATGGAAAAGTTTGTGAACTGCATGTCTCATATTTTTGCAAAATAATAATTCACTTTCAAACGACTTTGATCTATCTAACACAGAAGATACTTTGAAGTTAATTCATGTATTTCATCTTTCAGTTATATTCTGAAAAGAAGACATAAGGAAATATGATTACTATTCCTAAACAGGAAATACCAACACTTCAATGTAAAAGTAATAAGCGGGTCTTGTCAAGCTGCTCCCAAATGACATGCATGCATTTCTTTGGTTATTTATGATGCTGTTGTTACATTTGTCCTTGAGTGTAGGAAAACAAAAGGAGCTTTGAAATTTGTGGAGGCCCACAAAGGTTTCCTAGTGAGACCTGAGTTTGCTTTATCCAGCAGGACTGCATCAGAGGATTGCTTGACCACGTGTATGGTTACCAGGTGATTGGAAAGGGTCTGCACTTGGCTGTGCTGGGGGGAAGTGTTCTGCTCCACCCCTTGGCATTCCTATAAAAGGCCCTTTAGAAGAGACAGAAGGGGTCAGTGGATAATGATCCAGGCCCTCCTGAGGCAATCCCGTGTATCTAGTACTGAATCCTCTAAGACCTGTAGATGTCAACAAACCCTTAGTAGAGTTTCAGCTCAGGATCATTCCAAGTGCCATGTAAACTTTTGATCTATAGTACTCCTGAGATCCAGCCAGAGTCAATCTCATGCTGTAATGTAGCACAGCTATGGCTCTGTTGGCAGAGACTGAAATGAGGGACCCAGAGATATATTCTGGTAAGAAACCAGTCACCAAAATGGAGGAGAAAGTAGAAGTAGAACAGAGGCACTGCATGGTGATCAAGAACACAGGATCTGGCAGAGAGTGTTCTGAACCATGGATGCCCAGAGGATGTATGAGTTTCCATGGATTCTCCAGCCAGCCAGAAAAGAAACAGAGGTGATGACACTTGTGCTGGATGGAAAAGTCAAGATCGGAGACAGAAGATAATAACCTCACTCCAGTACATTGAATCTCTTATTCACTGACTATAGTTCATTAAGAGCCCATCTTCATCAATGGGACCTGTACCCTGCTGTAAGATTGGAACCAACACACATTGGTCCTCTCAACCCCTCTTCCCTTGCTCTACATGCTAGCCCATAGCCCCTGCCTGAACTTTCACCCTATCCTGATTTCACCCTAGCCTGAGCTCCAGGCTAATGTTACACTGGGTATTTGGTCAATGCTTTCTACACAGGTACTGCTACAATGGCCTGGAAAGCAGGTGGCACCTCTGCCAACCAAAGCAACAACAAGTACATGATCACCAGCTACATGGCCCTGATGCTCCAATATGAGACATCTCATAGGACATGCAGCTGCCAGATCATGTGCAAACAGAGCACCATAGAAAGGATGATACCGTTAAGAGTATTCCAGGACCCACATCCTTCACGAGGACCCTTTTAGTTACTACCATGACTTCTACCAGCAATGGAATATTGTCTGGGGGTTCTATGTTGAAATAAACACTTTCCTCCTCAAGCTAGTTTTGGTTATGGTATTTTACCATAGCACAGTAGAAGCAAACTAATACAATGTGAAATGGTTAACATTGTCTGTGTTCTTAGCATCCTATCACCAGACTGGGTTCCCTGATCACTTTACATGTTCCTTGCCAGGCAGGAGATACAGGAGCAGAATGCCTCCTTCTGATATATTCCAAAGCCCTTCTGCATAACCTCCCTGAGTTGCTTCTAAGGACTTTACTGGGCTCCTTCTTTTCCAGTCAATTGCTTATTCCACCAAAAGTATGAAAAAGCTTAAAGGTGATTTTTATGAAAGATTTATTTTTTTATGTGTTTGAGTGTTTTGCCTGCATGTATATACGCACATGTGCCTGGTGCTCAAAGAGATAAGAAGAGTTGCATGGATCTCTTGAAACTAGAGTTACAGATGGTTATGAGCCATCATGTGGGTGCTAGGAACAGAATCAGGGTCCTCTGCAAAGAGCAGCAAGTGTTCTTAACCCCTGAGTCATCTTTCCTGAATCCTAAAGGTGATATTTTCTTCTTTTTTCTTTTTTTTTCCATGAGACCACATCCCAGAATAGTAAACTGTTAAGAAAGTCATTTTTTTCCACCAAGGAATCAACATCCTTCCAAATTCTTCAGTATATTTTGCACACGCATGCACCACTACAGTATTAGGTGCATAGCAGAGATCCAAGGTGACTACAAGGTGTGAGTGATTTTTGTTTTCTCTTCTTCGCTGCTCACCACAAACTTTGGAGTAACTTTCCAGGTTTTGTTTTTATCTGTACACCGTCTCTCTGTTTAGGGTCTTGCTTTCATGTAGCTCTTAATCCTTGGGCACTGAACTCTTACTTCTCTGTGTAGACTTCAGCTGGTTACCAGAAGGCCTTAATTTCTGAGCCCGGAGGTAGGGGACTGAACCTAAGCATAACTAAGTTTCAACAAAGTGTATTCCTGGGTGCCATGGTCTCTCAGAAGTCCTCTCTTCCTGTAACTTCTCATGGCATTTACTCTGTCTGATGAGCTTTGTAAACTAAGGTAAACCAAGGCTATATATCATGGAGAAGTGGGGATGCATGGTGCTGAGAAAGATGACTGGTGAAAATAGAAAGGCCTGGAACATGCAAAACTGTGGCTAGGAAGCCAAATGTCAGAAAATTAGACCAAGTCCCATGGGTTATAGGACCCACTATCAGGAAAAGGAAGCAGATAGGATGTATAAGAATTCTCCTGTTTCTAGGCAAGACCAGGTACACAACCAACAGCAAATCATGGCTGGAGAATTTTCGTCAGGAGGAGAAATGAGGAGATGGCTCTGAATGAGACATAGCCGGTGCATTGGTGAGTGAAGGACATTGCTGTGGATTAGGGTTCCTGGTTCCCCATAGGGCACCTGCTTAGAATCAAGAATCCCTGAGTATAAAGATGACCAGATCCAATGCACAAAATCTTCAGTGTGGTAAATAAAAGGTAAGCTCTAACTAGATTCTACAATAGGAGAGAATCTGACCAGGAGGCAGTAATAAGCAACATCCCTCACCCTTTGCAGAAATTCCAGAGGATACTGGTTCAGGTTTTAACAAACTCTTTAGACTAAAAGTAATCATCCCAAGGCAGAGTCAGATACAGCAGAACTGGTGGACACAGATGGGTACAGCAGAACTGGTGGATACAGAGGTGAGTACAGCAGAAGTGGTGGATACAGAGGTGGGTACAGCAGAACTGGTGGATACAGAGGTGGGTACAGCAGAAGTGGTGGATACAGAGGTGGATACAGCACAACTGGTGGATACAGCACAACTGGTGGATACAGAGGCAGATACAGCAGAACTGTATCCACTGTGTCCATACTGGAATGCAAGAAGTCCTGGAGAGCTGAGAGGACAGAGGCCACAGGAAACACTTAACAAGATGTTGTGAGGGAAAGAAATTAGTGTGGTGATACACTGTGTTTCAAATAAAGCTTGCCTGAAGCTCATAGGACAGAGTTAGCCACAGAGTTAACCATAGAGGTCGGGCAGTGGTGTCACACACCTTTAATCATAGCACTTGGGAGGCAGAGACAGAGATCTCTCTGGATTTCTGTGAGTTCGAGGCCACGCTGGGCTACAGGAGATTAATCCAGTCTAAAAAAGAAACAGATCCAGGCAGTGGTGGCACACACTAGCACTTGGGATCACACACCTTTAATGCCAGCACTAGGAAAGTTGAAACAGAAAGTGATATGGAACAGCACAGAAAGTATAAGTCAGGAGGAGACAGGAACTCACTGTGGGAAACAACAAATATATGTACGACATTAAGGCCATGGAGGTACTAGAAGGGGTGATAAACAAGTGCTATAGCTCTTAACCCCAAGAACAAGAGAAATAGTTTGAGGAAACAAACACCTCCTCTACATCTTGGATTCTCAACAAATAATGCCTGAGCGAGATCCCTTGTCACACACTATGTGAGGGCTCCAGGTCTTTGATTTCCTTCCTCTGCTCTAACCCAAAGGTCACCAAAAGTTACCCCATAAGGCATCCTAAACCCACACTTTCTTAAATCTCCAGGCCAAGAAAACCAGCCCCATGTGTCAGATCAAGAACTTTCCCCACAGTGTTGATAGTGGCCTGGAAGGATATGGAAACTATCTAGTCCTCCATTCTTAGCAAAGAATACGTGCATGAGAGCTACCTTACCTTAACAAGATTCATAGACCTCTCACAGTAGATACAACTGACAGTAGATAATTCTTGAAGAGAACCCTGGGGAGGAGAACCAGTCTGATGAGAAACAGTTCTAGATTCCCTGTCCTGCCTAGGAGACTTTACAAAAAACATCACTCGGAGGTGCTTTCTCTACAAGTTTGCCCTCACAGATTTTCTTTCTGAATATAAAATATTTTTAAAGTTTTTCTCTTTTATGAAACATAGATTCACTTCTCATACAATATAATCTGAATAGAGTTTCCCTTCCTTCTACTTATCCTGGTTCCTCCCCTCCTCCTTTCCCATCCAGATCCACTTCCTTTCTATCTCTCATTAGTAAAGAACAGGCTTCTAAGAGATAACAACAAAATAAAATATGAGAAACAAAGCATTATATTTACATTGGACAAGCCAAGCCAACAGAAAGATTAAAGAACCCCAAGAGAAGACACGGGAATCAGAGACCCTCTTGTTTACACATTCAGGAGTCCAATGAAAGTACTAAACTGAAAGCTATAGTTATATATGCAGAGGACCTAGTCCAGACCCATGTAGGACCTGTGATTGCTGCTCCAGCCTCTGTGAGCCCATATGAGCTTTCCTCAGTTGTTTTAGACGGCCATGTTCTCCTGGTGTCCTCAGTCCCCTCCATCCCCCCAATCCTCTGTCTCTTCTTCAACAGGGGTCCCTGAGTTCTGAAAGGGAGAGATTTGATGGAGACATCTCATTTAGAGCTGTGTATTCCAAGCTGTGTACTCTTTCTTTCTGCGTCATGACTGGCTGTGTGTCTTTGTATTTGTTCCCATCTTCTGCAGGAGGAAGCTTCTCTGATGATGGCCGAATAAGGCACCAATCTATGAGGATAGCAGAATGTGATTAGGAGTCATTTTACTAATACTTTTTTTAGATCAGTAGTGCTTTGTATTACCCTAGGTCCCTGGGCTACCTGGTCTCTGGTCCTTGGTCAGCCAAGCAGTGTCAGGTATGCGTTCCATATCATGGAGTGGGCCTTAAGTCAAAACAGACATTGATTAGTTACTACTACAAGATTTATGCCTCCATTGCCCTAGCATATTTTTCAGGAATAACAGACTGGATCAAAAGTTTTACAGTTGGGTTTTTGTTTAAGTTTCTCTTTTGGTAGCCTGCAGAGTACTTTTCCATGTCAAAGACACTGGAACATGGGGGCAATTGTTCTATGTCTGCACCAAATCAACCTCTCTGTCTTCAGTGAGTTGTGTGAATGTTGTCTTCAGCATTAGGGGCTTGCTGTCAGTTTGTGGGGAGCAACCTCTAGTCTTGGCAGTTGCTGATCGTTATAAATTTGCCTCTATTCTTCTTGGAAGACAATGGATTCTGGGTACAACCCACTAGTTTTGCTTTTGTAAAAACTGCTTGCTTGCTGGAGAAAACTGAGGCATCTACAGGATGTCTGTTGTAAAAGTTAGGCACTGAAGGATGTGAAGTAATTCAATCCCCCAAAAGATGTGACTTCGTGTGTTTTTTGTTTTTGTTTGCTTTGTTTTTGGGGTTTATTTTCAAGACAAGTTTTCTCTGTGTAACAGTCCTGCCTGTCCAGGAACTCACTTTGTAAACCAGGCTGGCCTCGAACTCACTGAGATCCTCCTGCCTCTGCCTCCCAAGTGCTGGGATTAAAAGTGTGTACCACCACTGTCCAGCTTTGTTTTTTGTTTATTTGTTTCCTCTATTGAGAACTCCCTGTTTAGATCTGTACCCCATTTTTAATTGGGTTATGTATTTTTATGATATCAAGTTTCTTAAGTTTTTTTATATATTTTTGAAAATCTCAATAAACTATCTATGGTCATACAGAGAAGAAAATCTATTCCTTTATCTTTTATTATATTTAATTTTCAAGCATCTGGGAGTCTCAGTGTGAGAATTGGTGGGAGGACGGAGGACAGGGGAATCTGTGGTTGACAAGTAGAATGAATAGAAAATCTCTTAATAAAAAAAAGAATTGGCATCCAGTATAATAGGCAGTGCCATCTGACTTATCCCACATAGTGTCATCCAACAACAGGAAGACTTAACCCAGAAAACCCTTTTCTCTAATTTTCTGTTGAGTTCCCAAGTTCCACTGTACAAGCTCATACAAAATGTCTCTCCTACATGTCTCAATTTCAGTGCCCTCAATAGACTAGACTACACATTGTTGTGATATGTTTTCATTATCTGCTCATGTCTGAGGGGGCACTGTTCAGAGGTGTAGTACAGATCTACTGTGAGATTTTATCTCCCCATATTCCATCAATACAAATCAACAGGGAGTTGCATGAACTGCCTGTGTTTGTGGGGATCTGACCCAGAGAGAGAAGCTATCCCTGCAGCAAGACCCTGGGCCTCCTCCTCTGCCAGGAGTGGCACAGAGAACAGAAGGAGGAATTGGAAGTAAATAGCCCAGGAAACAGGAGGCTGACCTCAGAGACCTGGAGAGAAGCTTGTGATTTATCACCCTCTGGAATTATAGACTTCCAGGTATGTGAACAATATTTAACCTTTTCCTGAATTAGGTTTGCAAGTATTTTGTTGAGAATTTTTGAATTGATGTTCACCAAAGTAATTGGTCTATAGTTTTGTTGCTGTTGTGTAGATGTAACTAACCGTCTTATTGAATAAGAAACACAGAGCCAATGTAAAGATGAAAGCCAAGAGGTCAGAGCTAAGAGCCTTACCCTTCCTGCTGCAGCTATCCTCTTCAGCCAAGAGACCTACTTCCTGTGTGTTTGTCTTTATACTTTCTGTTCTGCCTTCTCATTGGTTGTAAACCCAACCACATGACCGCCTTGTCACTGCCTATCTGTACAGACCTCCAGGTCTTCCATGGTTGGTAATGAGATTAAAAGCATGTGTCTCCAATGCTGGCTGTATCCTTGAACACACAGAGATCTACTTAGCTCTGCCTACCAAGTGCTGCGATTAAAGGCGTGTGCCACCACCACCCGGCTTTTGCTATGGCTTGCTAATAGCTCTGACGCCCAAGCAACTTTATTTATTAACATACAAATAAAATCACATTTCAGATCATGCCCGGAGACCCCCGCCACTTCCTGAGACTTAGAGACCGGCCCCCAGCTCCCATCCTGCCCCGAACTTCCCTTCTGGACAAAGGTGAGTGCCCGCCCGCACCCTAGATCCCGTCCCTGGGCACCAGACACCCCTGGGAAGACCTGCCCACCTTGGCCCCAACTTCTGGCCAGGGGGCAGGCTTCCTTCTACCCCCCAACCCCTACCGGGAAGGCCCCCCTTCTCCAAGATCCCCTGCAGTCTCCAAGCCCTGCCCCCAAGTCCATCATCCCCAGAGACGCCCGCCACTTCCTGAGACTTAGACACCGGCCCCCAGCTCCCATCCTGCCCCGGACTTCCCTTCGGGACAAAGCTCCCATCCTGCCCCGGACTTCCCTTCTGGACAAGAGACTTCTTTTCTGGACAAGAGCTGCCATCTTGCCTCGGACTTCACATCTGGACAATAGCTCCCATCCTGCTTCGGCCTTCCCATCTGGACAAGAGCTCCCAACCTGCCTCGCACTTCCCATTTGGACAAGAGAGTCCCATCTGGACAAAAGAGAGAGACTTCCCGAATCTGTCAGCTCTCTCTCCACCAAGTGTGCTGATAAGACCAAGATCGAACACAAGGAGATAGGCAGACGTCAAGGCAGAAGTACATACAACAAAATGAAGAGCAATACAGCATCACCACAACCTAGCCCTCCTCCAACATCTAGAGCTGATCATCAAAAATTGGAAGAAGCAGAAGAAAGCAGCCTTATGAATAACATCATGAAGAAGGTAGAGGCCTATATAGAAGAACAGACAAAAAAATGGCAAGAATGCGTTAAAAACCTAGAGGAAAGGACAATTAAAGTAGAAGAAAACAATAAAGTCCTGGAAGAAAACAATAAAGCACTGAAAGAAAGCCATGAAAAAGCAATGAAACAGGTCGAAGACCTGCAAAGGGAAATAGAAAAAATGAAGAAGACACAAACAGAGGGAATGCAGGAAATAGAAAATCTAAGTAAACGATCAGGAACTTCAGATGCAAGTATAACCAACAGAATACAAGAGATGGAAGAGAGGATCTCTGGCGTTGAACATACGGTAGAAGAAATAGATTCATCAGGCAAAGAAAACACTAAAGCCAACAAAGTCATGACCCAAAATGTCCAAGAAATCTGGGACACCATGAAAAGACCAAACCTGCGAATAATAGGGATAGAAGAAGGAGAAGAATACCAACTTAAAGGTGCAGAAAATATATTCAACAAGATCATAGAAGAAAACTTTCCCAACTTAAAGAAGGAAATGCCAATGAAGATATAAGAAGCCTATAGAACACCAAACAGACTAGACAAACAAAAAAAGTCCCCTCGCCACATAATAATTAAACAACTAAACATACAGAATAAAGAAAGAATATTAAGAGCAGCAAAGGAAAAAGGCCAAGTGACCTATAAAGGCAAACCCATCAGAATAACACCCGATTTCTCAATGGAGACTTTGAAAGCCAGAAGAGCATGGACAGATGTAATGCAGACACTAAGAGATCATGGATGCCAGCCTAGACTAATATACCCAGCAAAACTTTCAATCATCATAGACGGAGTGAACAAGA
>CABHPQ010164790.1:0-51499 GCA_902168405.1 Peromyscus aztecus | reverse complement strand
ATCTATCTATCTATCTATCTATCTATCTATCTATCTATCTATCTATCTATCTTCATCATCATCATCTAATCATTTATTTAGAGACAAGGTCTCACATGTAGCCTAGGCTGACTTTGAACTTGTCACGTGGTACAGGCTGGCTTCGACAATGTGATGCTCCTGCCTCAACCTCCTGACCACAGTGATTACAGTTGTTCGTCACCACCCCTAGTGCTTTCTATGTGCCTGACCAGCCATTCTGGTTTTCTGAGTTGCTTTTGGGTTCCTCTTCTTATTGCTGACAATGGGGAACTTGTGTGACTCTCAAGATATTAACTTCTGTCTCAGCTCTTGAGCCCTGGTCCTAGAAAAGCAATGACAGTTATATTTGGGCAAGTTAATTTTCTCTCAGGCTCTGAAATTCAAATCCCATTTATGAACAATTTTAGTATCTCTGGATTCCAAGGGCCCAGACAGCAGCCAGGCCTGCATTTCCAAAGCTGGTGAGTCATACTGCAGGTTTCCATGCACATGATTTCCCTCTCAGGGGTTGCCTTTGCCTATGTAGTGAGAAAGAACAAAACTGTAGTATGAGGGCAATCCTGGCCGGGGTGGGATAATCAGTTCCAGTATTTGTAGCTTGCAGCAGAAGTAGAATTTGGGTTAATCTAGTGCAGATTCAGCAAATGTAAATGGATGTAAATCCTTTTCTAACACTGCATAAACTTTCACTTAAAGGTCTTTAATGAGATTTGTTTTAATCAAATTAATTATGCAAAAATATTAAAGAGAAAAGGTTACAACTACTCCTAATTTTCCATAGTTTGTCTGAACAGGAATATAAATTTATGCTGAAAAGCAGCTCAACTAAATCTACTCAAACAACATATCAAATTGGAAGTAAAAGTTAATTAACTTAAACTAGGGTTGAAAATATTAATTATACAAATTAAAATTTAGTTCAAGTAACAGATTTGCCCAAGGTTTGAACATCATGCCATAATTTATTACACTCAACTATCTCTCACCCATGCTTTCTTCTTCTTTTTAAAGCAAAATGACGTGTTATTAGGGAGCTGAACTGAAACTCATTATGTGAGTGGCTGATAATGAAATTGGAGTCCTTCCTCATCTTTACTTTAAGCACCTTCTAAACATCGTATTTTAATTCTTTAGAACCTATACTTTAACTTTTAAAACAACCTTTACTGAATATAAATCATATGGGAAAAATCAACATATTGTATTTATATTCATCATGCCTATTAAAAGTTTTGGTACTGAATATCAAACCCAGTACCTGGACTATGCCAGGCAAGTGTTCAACCACTGAAGTACATTTTAAACTTTTAGCCTTATTTTGAGATAGGGTCTTAATAAACTTTTAAACTTTATTTTGAGATAGTGTCTTAACAAATTGCCTTAGATTACAGGCACATAACACCATACCCAGCTGCCAGTTAACTCTTGATCAAATAGTTCCATTTCTATGGATCTATCCTAAAAGGGTGAAAACATAGGCATTAAGATGTCACCCTAGCTATACTCAGAATTAAGAAAAAGCAGGAAAACTGCAGGTTTACCCCCGTCATCAGGGCAACAATAGAAAACAATCTCCCTAAAAAGAACTGGTGAAGGTGACGTTTGTCTAGATGTACGGCCATAAAAAGATAGCAGTACTGAGTGGAAAATAGAGCAGACAAGCACTTTTAAAATGAAAGCTCTTTTGTGGGTCTAAAGAACTACATCTAACAGGTGGGCTCTGTAGTGACAGATTTTGGAGTCAGTACTTTAACATTTTTGTCACATTTTATTTATTTTGTGTGTACATACACACATATATGCATGTCTGTCATGACATGAGCATGGAGGCATTAATGGAGTCCTCTCCCTCCACCATCGGCTCTGGGGATCCAGTTCAGGTCATTAAGTTTGTGTGGCAGGTGCTTTTCCCAATGATTATCTGCATGATGGGTGTCTGCTTGTGGTCTCAGCATAGGGAGGCTGATGCAGGTTTGTGGGCTGGAAGTTAGCCTGGGCTACATTGTGACACCTGTCTGTGAAACACAGCTTTGTGATAATCAACAAAAACTTCAGGAAAAAAATTAATCACATTCCCTGGGCGGTGGTGGCACATGCCTTTCATCCCAGCACTCGGGAGGTAGAGCAGGAGGATCTCTGTGAGTTCGAGGCCAGCCTGGGCTACAGAGCGAGATCCAGGACAGGCACCAAAGCTACACAGAGAAAACTTGTCTTGGAAAAACCAAAAAATTTTTAAAAATCACATTCATTTTTTCCTTAAAAAAATAAAGAAATAAAAAGAAGAAAGGGAGAGAAGACAGAAGGTGTTCTATTCCCTTCAGACAATAGGAGGGGATAAATAAATAGTAAATCTACCACTTAAGAATTGCTATTAATTCTGCAGAAAAATGATGGTTTCCCAGGAATTTAAGATACTTCAACAAAACCTTTGAGGGTATGTGTCTTGTGTGTGTGTACATGTTCATGTGCACCTGTGCAGGTGAGTACATGTGGGGGCCAGAGGCCAACCTGGGCTGTATATCCTCGAGGGACTGTCTACTTTGTATTTAATGATTTTGTGTGTGTGTGTGTGTGTGTGTGTGTGTGTGTGTGTGTGTGTGCGCCACAGGGGCCAGAAACATCAGATCTTTTGGAGCTAGATGTTGTGACCTGCATGATGTGGGTTCTGGGAACAAAACTCTTGTCCCCCCAGAAGAGCAAGCCCTCGATCTTGACCCATCTCTCCAGCTCCATACTTCGGTTTTAGAGACAGGTTTCTCACTGGGACCTGGGCTCTCTCAGTAGGCTCAGCTGGCTGGCCAGTGAGCCCAGGGATCCGTCCTCTGTCTTCCCTTCTCGGCACTGGTGCTACAAGGCCTTGCCACCCCAACTGGCTTTTTACATCGTGTTGGGGACCAAACTCAGGTCCTCATGCTGGGGTGGCAAGCACAGTACCAACTGACTGTCTCTCCAGCCCAGGCATAACTCTTCATGGTATTCTTAGCCAGATAAGCAAATAGGACTCAGGTTACTGGTGACCTGGAAATCCTTTACCAAGAATATCAAGTTGGTGTGGTGGCAGAGGCAGGTGAATCTCTGAGAGTTCAAGGCCAGCCTGGTCTACACAGCAAGCTACACAGCTGTCAGAGCTACACAGTGACACCCTATCTCAAAACAAACAAAACCAATCAGCCAAACAGGATATTAAGACAAGATGCCCTCTAGTAGTAATGCTTAGCCCAAGGTTTCCTTCTTTCTCATAAAAAGTGGACCTGATTAGAAATCTACCCCAATTCTTAGTCACTGTATTTTCCTCATATTCAAAATGCTTTATAAGTCCCTTTACAGACATACTCAAAAACTCAATCACCAAGACTCTCCTAACTCACATCCTTAGAGTTCCAGTTTTTCTCTCCTTTTAAATGTGTTCAAATTTCATTAGTATTGTGTTTATGGTGTGTGTCTGTGTGTATGAGCACCCTCACAGGTGCATATATGAACCACATGTGGAGGGCCATTTGCAGGAGTAGATTCTCTCCTTCCACCGTGGATTCTGGAGATTAAACTGAGGTCATAGGCATGCATGGCAAGTACTTTTACCCACTGAGCCATCTCGCTGGCCCCAGCTTCTCATTTTAACAGTCACCTTATTAAAAACTGTCCTGAAGAGGCACGATGCCATCTTTTGCACCTAGGAACATTTAGCACATACCTCATATAGTCTAGCACTGCCCTTCAGCACAGGCCACAAGACAGGAGGGCCTGCATTGGTGTAATGAGGACACAGAGACTCATAAGCTCAATGCCTTATAAATGAGCTTAAGGTATGAAGTGATGCTGCCAGAGCAAGCCCAAGTCCCCAGATCCCAAAGCCTCCAGTAAGTCTGGGCCACTGAAACATGTAAAGAGTATTCTCAGCAGGTGTTAGGGAACTCCCTAGGTTTCTCTTAATCCTTAATGTAATCAATCACCCATATCCTATCCTGACCAACTCACAACCCGGGCAAAAAAAAAAAAAAAAAAAAAAAAAAAAAGTCCCCACCTTCCAATTCTCAGCATGGTAAAGGTAGAAGAAATTTCAAGTACTAACCACTCACCTAGCCTCACTCATACTCCTGGAAGCAACTCTAGTCATCAAAAATAAAACAAAGTACAAGAAAGTCAAAGGGAGACTGGTGGGGAAGAGAATGGGGATCAGGCGGAGAGGACAAGAGAGAATAATGTAGTAAATATGATTAAAATATGTTACATATGTGCATGAAAATGTCATAATGAAGCAAGCCCATTACTATATCACTTAAGATATGCTAATAAATCTTTAAAAAACCCTCTCCTCATCAGAGAATAGCACTGTTTTCATACTTCCTTATGTTAATGTGCACAATATACACACCCAGAATCTATTAGGTTAGCTAAAGTCTGGTAACATCCATGTTTGCTAGCTTGAGAGGTGAGAACAGAGTCCACTACATACAGTGGACTCCCATGTCCCCATATGCAGCTTTGCTTTCTAAGATTTCAGATCAAACGTGGTCTGAAGGTATTCGATGAAAACCTCTAGAAATAGTTCATACTTTAAAAAAACTGTCTTTTGGAGCTGGGAGTGGGGGCACATGGCCTTAATCTCGTCACTCAGGAGGCAGAGGCAGGTGGATCTCCAAGTTCCAGGCTAGCCTGGTCTATAGAGTGAGTTCCAAATCAGCTAGGGCTACACAGAGAAACATGGCTTGAAAAACAAAACAATACAAAAAAAACCCTTTTGAAATCTGAATACAATCAAGAGTTGATCTGTCATCTCCACACAGACCATGTCTTTTCTGACCTTGCCCCTCCCCCTAGGCTGGCATTATCCTCCCCAGAGTCCTCTTTCCACTTTCATGTCTCACACTTCACAACTTGGGTTCTGCACTGTGAACGGAACCAGCCTTTGTCCAGGGGTCTACACTGTACAGCCTGCTGCTGACTACTCAGCTATCAGATCACATATGCTCAGGCAGATACACTGTACTTAATAACTGCCGCAAACCATAAAACATTATTCTGGTGACTCAGATATCCAAAAGAGTCATAAAATGTTCCCTTTAGAGAAAAATACAGTAATACACTTGAACAGAAAACTTATTTGTGAAACTTTTATACAGTACCTTTGTCTCATTGTTACACTTTATGAGTTACTGTTAATATTGCACTACGCCTAATTTATAAAGCCAGCCCTGTCATTAGTATATATGTATGGGAGAATGCAGTATAATCTGGGTATCGGGGTTTCGTCTGCAATCCCAAGTCAAGAGGCTAATAATGCAGAAGGACTGACCTGAGTTTGGAGCCACACTTAGCTACTTAGTGAGTTCTAGGTAAGCCTGGACTACAGAGTTAGAACTTAACTAAAAAACAAAATAAAACAAAACAATAATGATGATGGTAATGAGCCTTATTATGAAAGGCCAGTACTACCCATGGTTTCAGGCATCTATAAGGGGTCTTGCATTGTATCACCTTGGAGGAGGGGTTGTTGTACTGTACAATTTAGCAAAGTAAAAATTCCTATTATGCAAATACAAAGAGATTTTGTGTGTGTGGTCAACACTGCTCAGAATATCCTCAGTGTAGATTTACTAGGCGCTTCCTCAGTATAGTCACAAGACAGGAAAGGAGGAACATGCTGAATAAAGGAGGGCTGGAAGAGTACGGCGCCATCATCACCAGTCCTGTAATACACCAAGAACCGCAGAAACCTGAGGCAAGGGAGCCATCGCTGGCCAACGGCATGCTCCTTCCCTACACCTGATCCCTGTTTCAATTTTCCCTAATGATCTGCTTCTTCCACTCTTGACATTTCATTTTCACTGCCAATGTGACTGGATTTAGAATCACCTAGGAGACACATCTGAGAGGGTGTTTCTGGATAGCTGTAGTTAAGGAGGGAAGGTACATTCTGCATGTGTGTGGCACCATCCCATAGCTAGGGTCCTGGACTGGGAAAAAAGGGGAAAAGATGAAAAGATAATCTGAGCATTAACAGTCATCTCTCTGCTTCCTGACCGTGGAGCCATGTGACCAGCCACCTCCCATTCCTGCCTAACACCCCTGCTGGGATGGACTATGTCCATTTGAACCATAAACCAAAATAACCCTTCCTTGCTCCATTTGCTGTGGATATTTTCCTTCCTTGAGCTGCTTTTCTTAGGCACGTTGTCATAGCAATGAGAAAATGACCAGCACCTTCACTTTTGCTTTGTTTGCTCTCTACGGTCTTAAGATCAATTGCTCACTGCAGAGATCTCAGAGCTTCTGTGAGAGCAACGAGGAGGACCACAGCACTAAGGAGTGAGTGATTGTCACGCCTCCCCAGGACAGTAAGAATAGAGACTTCGCCAAAGTATCCCACTGCCAGAAGGACAATGAGGTGCAACTAAATAATTCAAAACTCCTCCCTTAACAAGCTGTCATCAGAAACAGAAATTGCAAAAATAGAGCTAAAGACTTCACAGCTGGAAGCTCCAACAGAAAGAACCAGGACACTCGATGTGAACTAGGTTTTACACAGTAGTTTCAATGCCTTAAAATAAACACCAAGTCTATAGCAGAAATGAGGGCACGTTCTTCAATGATGAAGTTCAGAAACTCACATGCTGTGCATGAACAAATCCAAAGGAGGAATGCCTTCCTTCCTTGGTTCTTAATAGATGAGCATGATTTTATCTATTACATTCTTCTTTTAATAACACAGAGTGGTATTACATTTTAAGATGGATAATATTACATGGAATTGCAATGTGGGAAACTGAGGCAGGACAGAAAAACCAAGCTCAGGGACCATAGGGAGGAGCAGGAGGCTTTCTCTTGAGCCTGGTTGAGTCTTTTACGAGCTACGAGTCCAGAATTTTGACACAACTAACAAATTTGGCGTAGAGAGTGTCTACATAGGCCAGGTGTGATGGCATACACCTTCAATCTCAGCATTTAGGAGGCAGAGGCAGTTATATCTCTGTGAGTTTAATGTTAATCTGGTCTACATAGAGAACTTTAGGCCAGTCAAGGCTACATGGAGAGAGCTGATCTAAAGGGGGAGAAAGATTACATATGTAGACAATATTCCCATTTTACAGAAGTATTTAAAATAGGAATGTTACACTAGCAACTAACCATGCTTAAGGCCTAAGTGCTTGTGACCATTGAGTTTAACCTTATTTTTCCCCAGCTATAAACCTATATATTTCGAAAAATCCTATAAACAAGATTATAAACTTTATTTGTAGACAAAACTTGTCTTAATTTTCTTGTGACCTAGTTAAGAATTCTTTTGACTTGTCAAAAGAAAAGTAAAAGAAAGGGGAGGTTGTTTCTCAGAAACCCTTCAAGCAAAGAAAGTAACTTCAGAAGCCACTAAAATCATATATATGGTTAACACTAAGCAGGACTCTGCAGAGTTCACACCCACGTCCTTGGTATGGACTGGTTGTTTCCTAAGAGGCATTCCCTCTCTCTTAGTTGCCTGTGTTTAAATGTACATTCAAGTTTTATTTTAAAAAAATGTGTGTGTAATGTGTGTGAATATATGCAAGTTTGCATGTGTGTGCATGGAGGACTGAAGTTAACTCCAGGAGTCTTCCTTGATTGCTCACTATGGTATTGATTGGGGCAGGGTCTCTCAATTGAACAATACAAATAGTCTAGCTAGTCAGCTTGATCTAGGGATTCTCTGTCTCTGCCAAACGAATGCTGGAATTACAGGAAGGTCATTGTGGTTCTTTGAAAGATGATGGCCCCCAAAGGGAGTGGCACTATTAGGGGGTGTGAACTTCTTGGAGAAAATGTGTCACTGTGGAGGCAGGCTTTTAGGTCTCTCATATGCTCAAGCCATGTCCAGTGTCTCAGACCACTTCCTACTGCCTGCCAGACATAGAACTCTCAGCTACTTCTACAGCACCATGTCTGCCTGCTCGCCACCCTGTTGCACCATGATGAAAATGTAAGCCACCCCATTAAATGCTTTCCTGCCAGGGTCATAGTGTCTCTTCATAACAACTGAAACCCTAACTAAGACAGTCACCAAACCCAACCAACAATTACATGGGTATTAGGAATCTGAACTCCAGTCCTCACACTTGCATGGCAAGCATTTTACCCATGGAGCCATCTCCCAGGCCCATAAATAAACAGCTTTGCTCCAAACTGACTTGTCCTGAAATACTTTTCCACAGTAGAGTCAAGAATCTCACCTTCATCTGAGTGATACTCTCTAAAGAAACTCCTCAGGTGGCCATAGGCAACAGCTGTGTCTCTTACCCAAGACAAAACTTGACTAGATACATTAAACTTCTGAATTAACTGCATTTACTTGTCTCATTGTTATGAAAAATTACTCTGACAAAAGCAACTTAAAGGAGAAAGAGTTTATTCTGGCTGACAGAGTCCACTGGGGGTTGGGGGGTGGTAGCAGGCGGGGAAGGCATGATAGCAGAAACACGTACACTCAGGAAGAGGGGGTAGGACACCCCCAGTGACCACTTCTTCCAGTGTGGGTCTACATTTTTTTTTTTTTTTTTTTTTTTTTTTTGGGAACCCCCTTGTAAAACCGGGGTGAACTCAAACTTAGAGATCCACCTGCCTCTGCCACTCTAGTGCTGGGATTAAAGATGTATGCTACCATGTCCAGCTGAGGGTCCACTTCTTAAAGGTTCCCCAACCTTCCCAAACCATGTGACTAGCTGGGGACCAAGCGGTCAAACAAGGGAACCTATGGGGCTACTTGGCATGCACACTACAACTGCCCAGAATTTCATCCAGCACTAAATAAGACCCCAGTGTTAGAGTCAGCACGTGTACTGAGCTGCCCGTTGCTGCCCTAGTCTCCCCGCTTACAGGATGGGGGCAGAAAGTACACGTAACTCTCTAGGTTGCTGTGGGCTGACAGACAAGATGCATGGAAAGACTTAGCAACTCTGACCAGTATTAAGACTCAGTATTTGCACAACTCCTTCACACAGCCCAGTTCTTGGCCCCTTTATAATGGCAAGTCCCTCATCCTCAGGGATCCACCTTTGATGGTGTCAGGAAATGGTTAGCAAACTCGGATAGCTATGGCTCCCGGTGCTATGGTGAGCAGGATTCTGTACTCTGTGTGAGAGGCTGACTATTCACTCACCCATCACCACCTCCTCTGTGAGCTTTTCAGGCTGCAAACGGACTGTTTTAAGAATCACAAAATGGGATGGCTTTACCTTGGCGTGTGTGAAGGTTATATTTGGGACCTGCTTACAATACTCATTTGTGTCAGCTACAACCAATCCATGTTTAAATAGCTTTCAGATATTAAAGCTCCAATACAGCTGTTTGTTTGTTGAGATAGAGACTCAGTTTCTAGTCCTGACTGACCTGGAGCTCACTATGTGGACCAGGTTGGCCTTGAACTCACAGACATCTGCCTACCTCTGGCTCCTGAATGCTGGGATTAAAGGCAAGTGCCACCACACCTGGCCAAATACAGTTTTAATATGTAATGTATTCATATATAAAGTGTCAACGCCATTTGAAGTCACTGCCACAGTAAAACAAAAACAAAAACCTGGTCAAACAATTCTGCATGACTAGACACTAAGTATCACATCTGTCGAAAATTATGGAGAAACATAATTTTATTTCAATTTTGAAATCCTTTGCTCTTTCTGTGCCTCAGACTACTGATTCTATACCAGGAGATTTTATTACATGAAGTACCTTAGGGCAAAGTTATTTCATAAAAATGCTTGATAAATACACCAGGGTGTGGTAGTGTGGATGACATGAGCTTCTGAGTGTAAATTAAGAGATTTTTATCCCACAGATGCACAGAGTCTAGTGATTTACTTACTAGCTTCCAAATCACAGTCCAAGTCATATCTAAGCTTCCCAAAATGTTTCAGATATGATTCGCTGGCAAGGAACAGAGGCTGTAGGCCAGCGCCGACAAGAGAAGACTTCATGGAGCAGTAGAGAACACCTGGGTGAATCACTTCACCTTTGTGGTTATAGTGGTTTTTTTGTTTTTTTGTCCCCACACCCCATATGAAAACAATATCAGAAGACAAGATCTGAATTTACCCCTAGTTTTATGTCTCTATCCCTGGAAGGTATGAGAGGTACTCACGCCTTTTCTTTTCCACTGTACATGTACTGGACAGGACTCAGGTTAGGCTATCCTGTAGGCTCCACACAGCAGCCTAACCCCCTGTGCCATCCAGTCTGCTCCCTCCTGCTTCTGCTTTAACCTGACGTGTCACTCAACTCCCTGCACAGCACCACTGGCCCCGTCTTCCCACACTTGCGCTGTACGGAGGGTTATAAATAAATCCGATATTTATACGGCCACACCATGCCCCAGCCAGTGCTCTAGTGTAAGTCTCTTTCTGTGTGCATGGTAATTATATGCTAATGCCTTGTGAAATGAATTCAGTAACCCCCACATTAGAATTGAAAGGAAGGGTAAAGGAGCTGAGATTTAATCACACTGTCTTCTAGGAGCTTAACAGAAAATTTCTTTCACACATGAATTGTGCCATCGACCCACAGAACTCTCCGACTCTTCTCCTCCAATAATGCAATGGCACACCGACAACACCACGGTGACCACAGGCCCCAGAGCAGTCACACACAAGGCTCTGGGAGAAAAGCAGAGTTTCTGACTTAAACGAAGGCAGGAAATGTTTTTGATAAATCTTTTACTTCTCAGTTTGACTTCAGAGTCTTAAGCAGGTGAATTGACTATACATCTCAGGAGGCAGCGAGCGAAGGAAAAATGTAACAGTCACGGCCAAGTAATGACGAGACTGAGAGCATGCAAGGCCCGTGCCTGTACCCCGTTCAGGGCTGAGGCCGTGAAAACAACCGTATTTTGGGCGAGAGTTAGCAGACCCACACTTGGCTCCTTTTCTTAGAAACCCATTTGCACAATGCAGTGTCCCAGCCACCTAATGCTCTGCGACGTCCTTGGTCGCGCTAGCTTTTAGCTTTCCTGGTACACAGCATTAAATCGATTTCCTAGTCGCAGCTAGCAAGCACATTCCAATTCTTCATATATTAAAGAAAAATGACTGCATTTTTTTTCCTGGGCTATAAAAAGAACCAGGGAATATTTTCCCTCATCAGTTTATTTTCTGTCATCCTTGACCTAAAGTCAAAACTGTTACAAGTGAAGATGGATTACAATTGCCTAAGATCTGGGTGTTTGTTAAGGTGCTGCATGAAATTATCAAGGAATAAGACACTGCTCTGACATGACTTCAGAGACGCCAGTATCAATATAAACAAACTAAAAAGACAGAAAGACACAAACACAGAATGACTGTTTTTGATCCTGTCAGCTAATGTATGCCAGAGGCTGTGGCAACTGAGCTCCACCTGTACTCTAGCTTTTTTGGTTTGCTTTCTTATATGTCTGGGTATCATCTACATGTCTGATGCCCATTGAGGCCAGAAGAACACGTCAGAGTTACAGACTGTTATGAGCCACCATGAATGTACTGGAAAATCAAATGTGGGTCCTCTGCAAGGGCAGCCAGTGTTCCTAACTACTGAGCAATCTGCCCAGCCCCAAGAGGTGACTCTTAATGGGCTCCTGGTGGGGCTGGACATCAGCAGAATAAAACAGTGATTAAAATTGTTAAACCTACAGCCCAACCCCCATGATCTAGGAAGAACAAAGGACTAGATGTCTGTAATGAAGCCACTCTAAAAATCCCATGAGCTGGTGTGCTCATCATTCATGCTGGAGTCCCAGCACTTGGGAGGTTGGGGTGGGACTCTCAAACAAGCACACAAACCCCATAATGAACAACAGGATTGGGAATTTCTAAGCTGCTGACCGTGTGAGAGGACCTGGAGGATGGCACAACCAGAGACAGCATGGATGCGCTCCCCCAGTGTCCCTTATGAATTCTTCTTTTCCATTGTGCTGTGTATGAACGTCCTCTGTAGTGTTCTCTAGACTGCATAGGTGGGTGCACACTGGGCGAACTGTTTCCCTGTGTTCTAGGAGTTGCTCTAACAAATGCATCCAACCAAAAGGTGGCAGTATTAGGAACTTAAATGTGTGGCTTGGCAGGCATACCTGAAATGAAGGGTAAGTAATGTGTGTCCTGTCGAGCTAGATGCTATCTCCATGAAAACAGGTACCAGACTGGAATAAATTTAGGATGGTATCCATCCAAGAACTGCAGGTTGTTTAGGGAACCCTCTTATTTATCTGGGGTCAGCTGGTGTTGCACTGACTATATGGAAGATGAAAAAATGTTTGTCTCTTGCATGCACTATGCTCGGCACACTGGAATGCAATTGTATTAGTTGTCAAAAGCATTGGGGCAAAAACTGGATCTTCTCAGGCCCATCTACGGCTGAATTCTGACACTGGCCTGTAAGATACGAGGCACACTACTCTGTGGCTACAGTGCATTTGTTACTAGTGTCTATTGAATGTCAGATGAGGAGTAAAGCACAATGCTCCTGTAAGGCTGGATCCCACAGGCTATTCCACCTGGAGCCTGAATAAGGCAGGAAAGCTACAATGAGAATCAACATGTTTCCAATTACTAAAGCGTTTCTATCCACCATGCAGGAGGGACTCTGGGTCTAAGCATACCCCATACCCAGAGTGACTTGATAGACTTGACTCACTGTAGACTAGAACATCATAAACCAGGAATCCCATGGATCTAAACAAATGCAGTGCAGTGACTGTCCTCTTGAAAACTGTGTCAAAATTTAAATCCTGTTACGAAGAGGGAAATATGGACCCAGATGAGATGTTCAACGTGGAATTAGGGTTCTGCTCTCAGGACTCCCTTAATCTACACATGGGACTGACAAACAAGAACTGGTCTGCTCTAATGTCCAGTGTGGCTCAGCCTCTCAAGCACTCCCCATCTTTCACTCTGAGGCCCTGAGCGCCTCTGGACAGGCAACAAGGTCACCAGGAGGTATGGTTATTTAACCAGGACCAGAACCACGAATCAATATAAATCTTTTGGTGGGAGGTACGGGCAGAAAGGAGGAGAATGAGAAAGAAGAAAGTCTTCTTCACACTGTAACCTATGGCAATGCGCCTCTAGCAACAACAGTTAAGAAATGGAGCGAGGGCACAGGTATGCAAGCACAGCAGTAGAGCACTTGCCCAGCACATTCAAGGTACCGGGTTTGAATCTCAGCCTATGCACTTGCAGAGAGAGAGAGAGGGTGGAGAGGGAGAGGGGGAGGGAGAGAGAGAAGGAAGTCACAGAGTCTATTAAAGTGCCACAGAGAACAGAGTGACATCAGTGCTCACAGCATGACTCTTGGAGTCTGCCAAGTCTAAGTTGTTTTTTTGTTAAACATTTTTAATTATTTTTATGTGTAGGGATATTTTGCCTGAACACGTGGATGTGAACTACATATGTGCCTGGTGCCTATGGAGGTCAGAAGAGGGTGTCAGATCTGGAACTGGAGTTACAGACAGCTGTGAGTCACCATGTGGGTGCTAGGAACAGAACCTAGGTTCTCTGTAAGAGCAGCAAATGCTCTTAACTTCTGAACCATCGCTCTAGCCTTTAAGCTTGAGTTCTTATCCAAGTTTAGACACTCATTTCTGTAATATAAAGCACTTATAATCCAGTTTTGTTATACATAAAATGAGAGAAATAATTTCTATCCAAGGCTTTTAAGAACATCAAAGACAAATCTGTGCCGTGCACAGACTTGGCAGTGACAGTTTTTCACCACTATTTACCTCCATCACTTCAGTCTCCTCCCAAGGGGGTTCTAAACAGGAGCTAAAGGGAATAAACTTGAAGCATGGAGTATAATGGTTAATATATTCTGTCAAATCTCACCTTTACTTGTTTAGTAATTATACTAGTTGGTGCCAATCCCTGGTGTGGGTTCTCTTTGTGACACCGAGTTACAGAACAAGAAAAGAAGGGCACACTCCCAGGATGGGCTCCTCGGCAGGAAAAGATGTCAAGTGGAGAGAAGCAGTGAGATGCTACAGTCTCCTTGCTGCAGATGGATAAGGCATGTTCTAAGTCTGAAGGGAAACCACCCACACAAGCTCAGAGGCCACTGCTTCATATAGACAGTGTGATGCCAGGGCCCTGTGACTGGCCTCCTCTAAAAGCCACATGCTGGAGCCTGTTTCCCATGAGGCCTTAGCAGTGGGCCAACACAATCAAGAAGTTAGAAGAGGAAAACAGCTGGCTGTGTCTGGGACCAAGAGTGCATTATCTGTTACTTATGACACTTTGCAGTTTGTAATACAAAGGCCTCCTTTATATCTGTTTCTTTTTATCTCTTTTCTCTAAACTG
This sequence comes from Peromyscus aztecus, assembly GCA_902168405.1. Lineage (NCBI taxonomy): Eukaryota > Metazoa > Chordata > Mammalia > Rodentia > Cricetidae > Peromyscus > Peromyscus aztecus. The sequence continues at coordinate 37,186 of CABHPQ010164790.1, read as the reverse complement.
GAGGCTATTTGAATGAAGGCACTATTAGTGCTCATTTATTTCCTTCTGTCCTTATGGATACTGGAAAAAAATGTAAGCTGAATGAATGAAGAAAACAAATATTAAATTCCTATAAATTTAAAACAAATGCACCAGATTTAAGGTTAGGAAAACAGAACAACCTTTTGAGATTACTAATGAAATCATCCAGATAGTAATTACCTGAGGACCAGTCTACTTCCTGCTTTCTCTCTCTAAGTAAGGAAGCTATGTGACCTTAACTTGTTACCAATTCCCAAAAAAAATTCCACAGACTTTGTATCTCGGTTTATTTTGCTTTCCTTTGAGAAGGTCTCACATAGTCAAGGATGGCTCAAGCTCACCATGTAGCAGAAGCTGGTCTTGAACTCCTGATCCTCTTGCCTCTACCTCCCAAGCCTGGGGATTGCAGGCAGTGACATCATACCCAGCTGTCTACAGACTTTGTTGGCTCTAACTGATTCAGAAAAGAATCCAAGTTCCTGTATGCTACCTTCAATACCTAGTCTGTGCACCAAAGGACAGGTTGACAATGAATAGCTCTCACCTCTAGCAGTTCATCTCCAATCCGCATCCGTCCATCTGCAGCAGCAGGTCCCTCTGGGTTGATCCCCACCACAAATATGCTCATCCGTGACCTGTCTTTATTGCCAGCGAGACTGAGTCCCAATCCACTCTTATCCTTTTCCAGCTCAATAATGTGTAATTCTCCAGGCAGGTCTGCATATCTTTGCCTGATCTTTTCTATATTAGAAATGAAAAAAAAAAAAAAACCAGAGCATGAGTCTATATATTATAGAGATATCAGCATTCTCCATGCTTAGTGTAGTTCATCTACAGTGCTCTCTTAGAATAAATCACTTAAGGTTTTCATGGCCTTGTGGGTAAGCTATAGTTAGCAATTATTTTTATCTCCACATAAGTTTAGACTGCCCACCCAACTTCCCACTTCTGGTTCCCATTAGCTTAGCCTTTCATAGACTGTTTTTCCTACAGATAGTTACCAAAATATGGGGAAATAATGGGCCCAAGCCTCCACCTTGCCACAAGATTTAGAAAATTTACTGAAGTGAAGTATGAACAAAGTATTTGGTTTTAGAGATAAAATATTGAACCAAACAGTTATTGTTCCTACTCTTGTGGACTTAAAATTTGGTCAGAAAGAAAATCAACAATTTATTATGCTTAAAATATAGTTATTTAAAAATATTTGTTTGTCACACTAGGGATTGAACCCAAGGTCATGTGTGTGATTGGCAAGAGGTTTTCCATTTGCCCATAGCCCATACCCTAAAATACACTCTTGAAAATACAGAAACAACATAAAGTAAAACTGGATCAAGTAAAAGGAAGAGGAATTAAGGATATCCGTTTAGCTGTCAGATCTAAAAGCCATCCATAAACACGCACACATCTATCAATCAGTGTGATGTTTTATCTCTATGGGTTCGACTTCTCCTTCATGGTGTTGAAGGTGCTAATAATCATGGTTTATATGTGTTTATCAGTCCTCTCTTCCCATCTCCCAGCTCACCTGTGTGCTGGATAATATTCTATCAACATGACACATGACAGAACCAACCGGGAAGAGGGGACCTTGACTGAGAGAACGGTCCCTCAGACTGGCCTACAGGCAAGTCTGCGGTGCGTTTTCTTGATTGGTGATTGGGAAAGGAAGGCCAGCCCAAGTGTGTGATGCCAGCCCCAGGCAGGTGTTCTGGGGTTGTATGAGGAAGCAGGCTGCTTAACCCTTGAGGAGCAAGCCAGTAATCAGTGTTCCTTCCCTGACTTTCCTTCATGATGGACTATGAACAACAATACGCTTAAATAAATAAACCCTTGCCTCCCCAAGTTGCTGTTGGTCAGTGTGTTATCACAGCAGCAGAAAGCAAGGTAAGGAGCCTTGTCACCTCTACACTATGGTCTAAACCACCTAGCTCGGCTCCCAGTTGGGCCACTTCTCACTTGTGCTGGTTCCGTACAACAAAGCCACACTAGTACATCAATAGGAGACAATACTGCTGGAAGCTGGTCTTGAATCCCACAAAGCGCCAGCTCAGGAAGTAAATTGCAGAAGTAAAAAGGGAAAATAGATGCAGACAAGCTTGTTTAGGTGAGAATGGCTACAGATCACTGTGGTACAAATTACATGCTGGCAGATGCAAGCATGCATATGACAAAGCTGGATGTGACAGCAAATGCTTCATGCAGGAAGCTGAGGCAGGAGGATCTTCAGTTCAATGCCAGCCTAGGCTACATATCAAGGCCCTGCCCCAAAAAACAAAATAAAACAAAACAAACCAGAAAACACAAACAAACAGTCAAGATGTATAATATATATGTGTGTGTCATTTTTAGGGCTGAAGAGATAGCATATTGAATCCGAGGATCACTGATTGATAAGGCTGGGCGGCCAGTGACTCCAGGGCTCATCTTGTCTCTGCTCCAGTGCTGGGGTTTCAGACCGGGTTCTGGGCTGGAGATCCCAACTCAGGTCCTCATGCTTCCACAGCGAGCACTTTACCTATTGAGCACCCCTGCCCCCTCAACCCTGGTCTGGATGTCATATCAGTTTTTGTGGCTGGTATAATTTTATTTTGCTGCTGCTGTTCTTTATTGAGGCAGGATTTCATATAGCCCACGCTGGCTTCACACTCAGTATGTAGCTGAGGATGACCTTGAACTTCTGGTCCTCCTGTCTGATCTCCCAAATGACAGGAGTGACGGGTACAACACTCATGCCTGGCATACTCAGATTTCTCCCTCCCCTAACAGACAAGAGATTCAGCAAGGAAAAAAGATGGCTGTCTTATGAAACTTGTTATATAATCACCAGTTTGTGGTTTAGGTCTGAAATGTCCTCGCGGCTTCTGCATAAAGACTTGGTTCTGTCATGGGGCTGGGCCAGGGCCTGGGGACTGAGCGGATCACAATGGCTCTGACTGAATCAGTGAAATAATCCATTATGGATTCACAGTCTAAGGAACTTCAGGGAAGAGGGGTGTATTATAAGAGCAAACTCTCTGCTTCCTAGACACCATGAAACAATTTAATATGATTCAAGCTAAGAACATATTAGGAAGACAGATAAATCCCAGGAATCTCAACAGTCAAAAATCAAGACATCTTTCTCGGAAAATCACCATGGCAGGATCCTAAAGGACAAAGTTCAAAGATGATGTTAATAGATAAAGACAGCTATGCATTTTTAAGATTGAAAATAAAGGGGCTGTGTTGGAGCACACCTTTTTTTAACCCAAGAACCCAAGGGGCAAAGGCAAGTGATCTCCAGGTTGGGGGCCAGCCAGGTCTACATAATGAGTTCCAGAACAGCCAGGGCTACACACAGAAATGCTGTCTTGAAAAACCAATAAATAAACAAATAAACAAATAGCTGGTAAAACAGGATACTTTCTGACGCTATATCCACAGATAGAAAAAAATAATCGAGAAGATTTGTTACCAAAGACTTAATAAATAGAAGTTTTACAGATAAATCAGAAAAGACCTCTAGCTTCAACAGAAAAGCTCAAAAGGCCCAGGTATGTGAGGAAATGGTCAAATTTACCAGTAAGTTTAGAATTTCAAATTAAGTGGAATATCCAGGGCAGGGTTTGTAGACCAGGAGGCCCTGAGTCCTAGCTCCATTGCCATCCACCCAAATAAATGATTATCCAAATAACAAATGAGACATTAAGTAAATGAGGTTATTAAAATAAAGCACATTAACAGGCTGCCAAGAAGGAAAACTTTATCACCAGCCTTTGCAGAAATAAGGACATGTACTCGGGCTAGAAGTGCTGACAGTCACTGCCACTCTGAACAGCTATCAGGCTTTAAACCATCAATTCCAATCTTGCTATATGCAGCTTCCCAATCTGACATGGGTATTGTTTTAGTTAGGGTTATTGTTGCTGTGATTAAAAAAAAAAAAAAAACCACCATGATCAAAAGCAACCTGGGGAACAATGGGTTTATTTCACTCACAGCTCCATATAACAGTTCATTATCAAAAGCAGTGAGGGCAGGAACTGAAGCAAGGCAGAAACCTGGAGGCAGGAGCTGATTTAGAAGTCAGGGAGGGTTGCTCTTTACTGGCTTGCTCCTTGTGGCTTGCTCAGCCTGCTTTCTTATAGAACCCAGGACCACCAGCCCAGGGATGGAAACACCCACAGTGGGTTGGGCCCTCCCCATCAATCACTAATTAAGAAAATGCCCAACTGGCTGGCCTACAGTCCCATCTTATGGAGGCATTTTCTCAATTGAGGCTCCTCCCTTTCAGATGACTTGCAGCTTATCATTCACTAGGATGGCTGAATGCCTGCTCAGGACACACTGCTAACATTTTTCAGCTGCAGAATTTATGTAATTCTACAACTTATTTTTAGATTCACAGCTAGAAGGCGATTAAAAGAAGATGATCCCATTTTTCTGATACATTGACGGCTGTGTTTCCCCATCCCTTAGAGAGATAGGACTTTCTCCTACAGACCCTTGCTTGGACTCTGGAATTCTGTTTTACAGATAAAGAAGACTTTAGAAGAAAGATCTTATAAAGGGCCATGAAGTCATCTGAAATTCACCCAATGCTATTTTTAGACAAATAGACTTTAGATTTCTCCTTCAGTCTGAGGTGCTATGTTTAGTTTAGAAATCTTGTATTCTCCCAATCGCTCCTTCCATGAGGGAGACCTGAGCACTCGCTGTGCCTCGGAATCCTTCCCACACAGATGGCATGACGGCCAGGTTCCTGGGATAATCTGGCCAGAGTTCAGTTGGGTCTGCGGGACCCAAGGGGTACAATCTGTTCAGCACACTACAGCTTTCCCTCTGATGAGTGGAACGGTGGCTGTTAAGAAGCTTTCTTTATGGCAATTACTACTTTATCTTTCTTTTTGAGGCAGGTCCTGCTGGTGACCCTGGCAGACCTTAAGCTCGGGATCCTCAAGTCCTCTTTAAGGAGTTGCAACAGTGGTTACCCAGCCTATCCACTCAGGGACTGGTCAAGCTAGCTACTGTCAGCACTCAGAATGCAACATCCCAAACATGAGAATCACACCGAGGAGCTGAGAAAACTGCAGAAGCAAGTCCTGCTACCCAGCCCCTCACACAGGTCCCTGGGACCAGAACGCCTCTTGTGTCTTCTTCACTGAAGCCAAGGAAGCTCACTCTCTGACCTGTTCCCTCTTCTCTTAACTGAAGTTCATGTGACAGGTGCCTTGCCTTATACCCCGAGGGAAAAAAAACTAGGGAGCCAAGAACCTGAGAACAGGCCCTGTGGAATTCTGCCCAATGTGGCACCATCACACCACATCCCTTATCCTCCAACCATCTTTCTGTATGTCGGCCTTTAAAGACAGTATTCTGAGTTTTTGGATCTTCATTTCTAAAGGATCTGGTGTCACATAAAATTTTAGCTGAATAAATATTATGACTGGGGCCAGTGAAATGGTTTGAATAGGTAAAAAAATGCTTGCTGCCAAGCCTGACAATCTGAGTTCAGCAGGACACACACACACACACACACACACACAGAACCAACTCACTCACGCAGTCCTCTGACCTCCACATGTACATCACAGCAAACAAACAAACATTACCATAATATGAAAAAAAGTTTTCTTCTGTTAATTTGACTTTTTGTCATGGTTTTCTCTGTCATGAATCTTGAGGTAAGAAAAACAATACTGCTTTCCCCTCTACTACTTGTCAACTGTGGTGCTTACGAGAAGAAACAGTGACTGGGCCTCGGTTGTTGAGATTCCACACTGATGAGCATGGGCAGGGAATCTGTTACCATGATGAAGCACTGACATGGTTCTTGTGGGTCACCATGGAATCCTCTCCCATGCAATGCAGTATGTTTTCCAGTTAAGATCCCGACAGTCAATCATGAAAACTCCCAGAGAGCAGGCAGAAGGCAGCCCTTCACAAGTCACACCTCACCAAAACCCCCTCTCTACCACCATGACTCAGGATTAACTATGAGGTTTGGGCCATACAATGATAACTTTAGAACCCCAGTCACTTCTCTCCTCCTTCCCATGTCCAAGTACATCCTCCATCTAGCCCAGGTCCAGGCAATTGCCAGTAATTGTATTCTTCTCAGTAGGTATAATAAAAGATGAACTATAATTTTAAATTGGGAAAAGAAAAGTCAAGCTAGCATATTGGTCAAACATAGAACCTGGTCTATATCTATATCTATAAACTAGCTATGAAGTTTCAGTTCTGGGCTGCCAGTCAGCACAAACAGCTCTGTAACATCAGACATGTGGTTCTGCAGCAGGAGAATCCCATGTGGGGCTGAGCTCAGGACCACCAGTAGTCCGTTCCTTGACAGCCAGCAGAGAGGGAAGACAGTGTATAAGAAAGAGAATAGTTCTCTTAACTCCAACGCCACAACAATGTATTGTTTTAAAGTGGTAAGACAAAGTGTAATTTTCTGTACTAATATCCAGCCAGACTCTCCCATAAAATAACAACTTAAAACTCGTATTTTCTTTTTTGTATACACAAACATATATACAAAACCCAGACATACCAACTCACAAATTATGTAATACTAGCTTTAAACAATAAAACAGTGTTATAATGATGCAGGACCTTAACCACATCTGATTCTATTTTACATTATTCATTGTGGTGTTGGGATGAACCCAGGCCTCATACATCCATGCTAGACATATACCCAACCATGGAGAAGCCACCTCAGTTACACTCTCCTTTTGTTTACTCATTTTTCCTTCCTTCCTTCCTTCCTTCCTTCCTTCCTTCCTTCCTTCCTTCCTTCCTTCCTTCCTTCCTTCCTTCCTTCCTTTCTTCCTTCCTTCCTTTTTTGACACTCTCACTTCATTGCCTAAGTTCCCAGAGAAATCCTTGAATTCAAGATTCTTCCTCCACTTCCCAAGAAGCTGGGGCCACAGGTACACCCAAATTGCCAATCTTATTAAGTTTTGTTGACTTTTTTTATTGGATGCAGAACCAGCTCCCTCCTCCCAACAATACAGAGCTTGGCAACTGAGAAACTGGCAGAAACAAGGTTACTTATCTCCTTGAAGCAGGCCATAAAGCCTAGAAAGGTTTTCTGATCAGCTAACAGATTGTTAGGGTACTGCAGAGATGCCCTGTCTACACTGGGATAAGGAGCATGCTTACCTCCGATGCCCTGTCTACACTGGGGAAGGAACATGCTTACCTCTGATGCCCTGTCTATATTGAGATAAGGAGCATGCTTACCTCTGATGCCCTGTCTACACTGAGATAAAGAGCATGCTTACCTCCGATGCCCTGTCTACACTGGGGAAGGAGCATGCTTACCTCCGATGCCCCGTCTATATTGAGATAAGGAGCATGTTTACCTCCGATGCCCTGCCTACACCAGGAAAAGGTACATGTTTACCTGAAAACACAAGGCTTCAGAGAAGAGTCTGCACAGACACATTTCCCCAGTTTACCACCATCATGATACATGCCACTTACTTCTCTAAGACTACTCATTTTTTAAATTAAGTTTATTCTTTTCTTTGGAACTTATTTCTTCCCAAAAGTTCCCATGTCACACAAAATCTGTACTTAATAAAAGTTGTTTTCTTTCTTCTGTTACTCTGCATCAGGACCTAAGATGGAAAGATGCTGTTCTCTTTATATAGTTCTACAGAGCCAGGGGAATGGCTGTGCTTCCCATTTCAAACAACCTGGATGCCCTTCTTCCCCTTCTAACTGGAGACCAGATGAGGAAATAAGTCACCTACTTCTCTCTACCCTAGGCTTACTCATGCACCCTGAATGAACATCAGATCAGCATAACTGGACAGAATAGTCTTGGGACTCGGCTCAGCAGTCACATTTGTTTTAAATATGGATTTCCCACTCCTGTAACAATGTTATTTAGAAAAAAAAATCAAAACACTCCAGTTGTTCACAACTCCCTATTAAAGCATCGGATGTCTTTTCCTTGTCTAAGGAAGTCAGAAGGATTTCTTTAGTGGGCCTCAGAGTGCTTTGCCATCATCACAGGATATTAGGTGTTGCTAAGTAACAAAGCCTTTCTCCCGGAAAAACACTTAATTCAAGTCACTGCCCAGTATTTTAATAGCAAATGCTCAACCCACTGGAATAGAGACTCAATGCATTTTCAGAGGGGTTAGCTACCTGGTCTCCAAGAGCAACGAGTCCAATGTTACAAAGGCGGTAAACATTTTCCCCCACAGTAAGGACAATAATGTCATTTGTTAAAAATCAGTTATGATAAACACTGCAGTCTCTCTTTTCCTTATTCAGTTAGCAACTTTTTAAATTTTCTGAGTTAGTATATGCAGACTTGAGAAACAAAAATATCTGAAGGAAAACCAAAGCTAATCAGAAGAAACAAAACGTGAGTGAGCTCAAGTGGCACGTCTCAGGCGAATATTCATATCAAAGAGAAAATGATGATAACACATTAGCATAAAGAAACTAACAACAAAAAAGCAGGCTATGAAGTATAGTCAGCATTTCTGCCAACATGTAGGCTTGGTAACGTTATATAAATCTATATGGGAAATTAACAATCAAAACACAAAACCAGGAAGTCATTAAGCACAAGAGTAACTAATATTCAGGTTGCTCTTATGTGTTAGACATTGCTCCCAGCATCGGCAGCTGGACGCCTCTGGCTATTATGAAGATTCTTGGAGGAAGGAATCTATAGGGAGGAGCGGGTACTGAAGCTGGGCACCTCAGAGAGTTTGTCTCTAGAATCCATAAGAGAATCTGGTCCAGAACTAAAAAGTACTACAGTTTAAAATTATTTACTTCCCTTTATTCAAAAAAATTGAATCTGTATTCGATACAAAAATAAAATAACAAATTTAGAAGAATAAAAAGTAAGAGAGCCAACTTGAGCAAGAGTCATTATTTCCTGAAGACAGCATACAGTGTGTGTGTGTGTGTGTATGTGTGTGTAGAGGGTGGGGGAGACCTCAACTAGGAGAGAAATCTTCAATTTTCCCATTACATGAATCAAAACTAAACCAAACAACAGGCAGACAGAAAACTTTAAGACAAGGCTTTATACTAGTAATAAAATTAAGGTGAACCTTTCTTGTTAGACGCTATGGTTACCTCTTGGCACACTCTAAATCATCAATTAGAACCTTCACAACATCCACTTACAGTAGAGAAAACAAACACAAGAAAAACGAGGCAGAGAAGCAGACAGACTCAATCAACAGGCTGGGCCTGCTTTATTGGAACAGAGAGGGGCTCAACTTTCCAAGGAATGAAGGTTGAGCAGGTTTAGAGGTGCTGTGTTCTCTCTCTCTCTCTCTCTCTCTCATGGGTAGCTACCAGGAAATTACAGCTATTTTCTGTGGTTTGTCTGGAAGCAAGGTGCCTTACTTTCCACATCTGGAAACATTGTTTCTGCAGGTGGAGCAGAACAATCAGACTGGGACTAAGCAATTCCGGCTGGCTAGGGGCTCTTGCTGTATGTACTGCCTGACTCAATTCCTCACGACCTGAGGCGATCACCCAACACACATCACTGCACATTGTTACACTGGAAATACAACAACAAACGCAAGTACTTCCCAGGGAACAACATCATCGAGTATCAGAAACACTGCTGAGCAAAAGGAGACAGGAAGGTGTGAGTACCATGATTCCATTTACGTCCAGAGTCAAAACCAGACATAATTAATCTCTGGTTTTAGATGTCAAGGAAGAAGTATCCTCTGGAAACAGAAAAGAAACAGTTAATTAAAGGAGGCATGCAGTTCTCAATGCTGTCATGTTCTCGTTAATGAACTGGATAAGGCCTTGTGCAAACTCAGGAAACTTTAATATAGATTCCTGAGCATATATTTCAATGTTCATTTAAAAAAATATAAACTTTGGATATGAACAAATCAAGTAGAAAATTTTTGATCTAATAAAAAAAATTGATGATGGATTATATATTAGAAAAAAACAATACAGGAGTGCTCGGTACTTTAATGGTGCTTTTCTCTTTCTTAAGTCAAGATCTCCATAGTCTGGGCCTTGAACTCTAATACTCTTGCTTCAGCTTCTCTAGTGCGGGGAGTCTAGGTGCGTGCCAGAGCAGCTGCATTTTTAAGCGGTGAATATGTGTATATGAAATGTCAAGGTATCTAGGAATGCAAAAAGAAAAGAAAAATAATGTGCAGATACAAGAAATGTAGAAAAGCTTTATTACTACTGAATTAGGTAGAATAGTATATGTCCTAGTTAGGATTACTATCGCTATGATGAAACACCATAACCAAAAGCAAGTTGGGGAAAAAGGGTTTATTTGGATTACACTTTCATATCGTAGTCCATCATTGAAGGAAGTGAGGGCAGCAGCTCAAACAGGGCAGGAACCTGGAGGAACTCATGCAGAGGACACAGAGGGGTACTGACTTGCTCTCCATAGTTGGCCCAGCCTACTTTTTTTTCTTTATAGAACCCAGGACCAACAGCCCAGGGTTGGCCCCACACACAATGACTGGGCCCTCTCCTGTCAATCACTAATTAAGAAAATGCCCTACAACTAGACCTGCCTGGACTGAGTCCACCAGGTTGATCTCAATCCTCGGGGGAGTCTTTGCCCTGGAGGAGATGGAAATGGGGGGTGAGCTGTGAGGAGGGGGGGCGGGGCGGGAGCGGGGAGAATGGGGGAATCCATGGCTGATATGTAAAGTTGAATTATATTGTAAAATAAAGTAAAATAAATTAAAAAAAAAAAGAAAATGCCCTACAGCTGGATCTTCGGGAGGCATTTTCTCAGTTGAGGTTCCCTCCTTTCAGATGACTAAAACCTGACCTGTGGTTGTGTCAAGTTGACATAAAAGTAAGCAGCACAGTATATATTGTATACATTTAAGGAAAACAGTGCATTGGAATCCACTGTTCTTTAATAGTTGCAAATGTTTGAACATCTCACAACTGAAAGACAATAGTACAAAAGCATCTGACCAAGCCTATAACATGCAACTGTTCTTTCCTTGAGACAGTGAAACCGGGACCAGTGCAAGGTCTGGAAACTGCTCAGTGTACAGTTCCTACGGGGTCAGGTCTGGATGTGCTCCACTCCAACTCCTGTGTGCTTCCCCACAATAAAGATGTATGCTGTATTCATATCAGCTAGAGGAAGGAGGAAAAGGCTGAACTTACCTATGTCATTTTGGATCTTTTTTCTTTCTTTCTTTAGCTGTTTGTTTGTTTAACTATTTTTTTTTAATGAGCATTTGTGTTTTGCCTGTCCGCCTATCTGTGAAGGTGCCAGATCCCCTGGAATTGGAGCTACAGACAGCTGTGAGCTGCCATGTGGTTGCTGGGAACTGAACTCAGGTCCTGTGGGAGAGCAGCCAGTGCTCTTTAAGTGCTGAGCCATCTCTCCAGCCCCTGGAATGTCTAACTTAGGGGGAAACACAGAAAGAACATCTATCATCCAACTCTGGGGCAGAACTTAGGAGTTTAACTAGTCAGTGGTAAACACAGCATTACTTGAAGAAAAAGAAAGAGGGTACAGGAAGATCAAGAAGAACACAGTGGAGTGATCAGGAAAGAGAGGCAAAATTAGTGTTTTGTAATAGAAACGAAAAAGACAAAAGCATTAAGGGTTGGGAGCTGTCTGCAAGTCTGAGTAAGGGAATGGGAAGGCAGACAAGGGAGCTGAGAGAAGAGAAACAGAGGAGGTGACAATGGGCTGGCTTAGGGACAAACAATGGACAATGGCTGTCCGGAGTCTGGGAACGGAGAAGACAATTCCGCAACTACAGCTAGAGCTAGGTGTTTGAGAAGCTACAAACCTAGAGATGCCGCAGTGCTTTTAGCAGTGTTTGGAGTGGGAAGGACGGCTTAAGGAAGAATAGAGACCTGGCCATTTAGCAAGACTCAACTCTGCACCTACGGGTGACAGGAAATGGACATAAACTGGATTAATGGTATCCAGGGGAAGAGAGCAAAAGTAATTCAAGAAGACATAGTAATAATTAATTTTACTCCATTTATTCATTAAAAATTCTGAATGCCAGCTCCATAAGTCACTGTGCTACTTACTATAGGGGTGAATTAAAAGAAAAAGTAAAGACTGAACTAGATACTGTCAAAAACACTGAAAGTTTCAAGTACCATCGGGCTCTTTCAGTCACGAGACACCCGACAGTGATTTGACATGTACAAACCTAACCTCTTAACAGACATACTTAGTTTGGAGAGACAAAGAAGCCAGTCTAGAATTGAAATCAAGGACACTGAAGGTCTGAGAGCTTAATCTCAACACATGGCACATCGAATAACAGAATCCAAAGTTCCTCAAGTCAGGCCACTTTTCTACTGTCAGTCTCAACACTGAGGCAACGGGGTCAGGTCGGAACTGCAGTTACAGGTGGGCCATCTTCGAGTCTCATGTCCACAGGTCTTGGCCCAGCTCCTTCTTTCTTTATTTCAGGCCATGAGACTGACCACTCAGCAAAAGCCCTCTGGTAAGGAGAGATGTGGAGATGCTTTGAGGCAATCATGCAGTGGGGGAGATAGTTGATAAATGATCAATCTACAAAGACAAATTCAGGTTCATTGACCATCTTATGGTTAAAACAACATGAAATCAGGTTAATCCTGAGGGGAAGCATATCCATGTCAGCAGGGAAGAAAGTACCATATACACCCATGTTCAATTACACAGGCTTCCCGCTACACTCTGTGCCCATGAGGCTTTGCTGCCAGAGCAACAGTCTACTACATCTGTATTTCCCAAATTATTTTCCATGGATCAACTGAGGCAGGGCTCCATTTTCACTGCTATCTGGTTTCTCTGTCAAATCTACAAACTGTCACCTTCTGGAGATGGGACAAAGGAGTTGGTTTTATTATATTATTTTAGTAGACCTCTATAGACTATTGTTGGGCTGGTTGCGGGTCAGTGGTAGAGTTGCCAGGAAACAAGACCCAAGAATGAGAAATCACCAAAAATGTTTCCAATTTGAAAACAGCACTAAGAAAAACAGTATACAATTTTAAAAGCATTCTTTATAATCATTTGTGTTATATTGTGCATTTCAAAACAGGGGTGGTTTTTTCTTTGTTTGTTTAAGTCTCTACAGAAGTACTGTGCTGCAAATACCCTGTGGTTAAAGCACAGCAGAGAGGTGAAAGAACTGGGTAGACTGTTTCCGGTCAATGCCTCATGCAAAGCTGCTTAGCAAAAGTCCCTATGGGTGCCAGTTCATTGTCACCAGCACTGGCACTGACAGCATTAGGTGTTTAATTATATTTTCTGGAGGAGGGAAAATGATAGTTTCAGATAATTAAAGTGTAGAAGAAAGTAGAAAGGAATTATGATGTGGTGTCTGACCGGTGACCTGGCCCCTTAGTGACGGAAACCGGAAGCCAACTCAACTCTTCTCTTCCCATGTACTTGCAATCAGGCCTTGAACACAGTATTATTTCAAATAACTGTCGGAATACGGTTCAGAGAGGAAGGAAGCAGAGCTATTGTTGAGATGCAACAACGTTCTGTTGAGCTGTCGTTAGTTGTTCATTGTTCCACACTGTCTTGTTAGCACCAGCAGGGAAGAAACTACCTCTGAACAGTAGAGGCAGAGCTGCAGGGGCAGCATAAATATATAAATGATATATAAAAACACAAACTTAGAAATACTTTAGTACCTAAACCGATTCTTATTAGGAATAGGGATACAGGCCAATGGTATAATAATATTTGCCAAACACACACACAAGGTCTTGGGTTTTGGATTTTTGAGATAAGATCTATGTATCCCTTGGTGTACTGGAATTCATTATGTAGACCAGACTGGCCTCAAAGCTACAGAGACCTGCCTGCCTCTCCTCCCAAGTGCCACCATGCTGGGCAGGCCCTGGGGTTTTTCCCTTCAGTACCTCATATTAACAATAACAATGTCCCCAACACACACATGTACACACACACTCCTACTGCAATGAGTAAAAGCCTAGAAAGTTTAAAATAGTAATAATAGTAATGATGTCTTTTTTGGGGTCATTCACATGTTTATTTATTATTTAGAAACAAACTTTAGGGTCAAAGATCTTTATTAAAGGATACATGGCAAAGTTAAAGAAAAGGCTACTTTTCAAATTCCATTTTGCTACATTGTACCTATTAGCCTCTTACAAAGTAATTAACTTTCCATCTCCATCCCTTTTCCAGCCCAAGGAACTCTAGACCTGGTTAAAAATGTAGAGTGCAGCATGGTGCCTCCTACCTACCAGTTCTCTGGGCCTGAAGTTTGTTCCCTCAGCAGACACAGCTTTCCTTATCTCCTAGAGAGCTCCTAAAATCTCCATTAAACCAGTTTTAATTACACAGCATGTCTTAAAATTATTGTTATAATTGTCTTTATTTTACACAAGAGTAAACAGACTGTGAGGGTTTAACTAACAGGCACAAGGTTGCACAGAAATTAATTCTTAAACAGTGACAAAAAAAAAAATCCCACGAGTCCTTTGAAACTAGTTTAATAGTAAAAAACATGAATTTTATCATTTGCTCTAATGTGACCTAAACATAATTCATTTCATTCAAATAACACTAAGCAATACTAAATACTTGTATTTAACAATTTTATCCATGGCCTGTGAGTTTCTCTGAGGTTTTCAACAGAGCTGAGAACACAGAGCAGCAGTACAGCACTTGCCTTGCACACACAGAGCCTTGAGCTTGAGTGCCAGAATTTCTGAAATAAACAGCACATAAAGAGACCTCAAGGGAAGAAAGTAGCCACCAGCGAGATCTCCTTACTGATGCACAGGGCATCAGGGTGTTTACACAGTTCTGAGGCCATGGGGTGTCAGTGTGGAACTGTGGGGAGGAACTACTGATGAGGGTTAAGAACCTGCCTCTATTTCTTAGACAAGAAATCTTGGGCAGATCATTTACTTAGTCCAGCCTCAGCTTGGTCATGGGTTAAACGGAAATCTTGCCTGCTTTCATCCATAGGCTTCATAAAATGGTTCAAATGCCAACTATACTATTTCTAGAAGGAAACAAGGCAAAAGCTTCCTGACCTGGATTTGGTAGCGATTTCTTCAACATGATGCCAAAAGACAGACAAATGGGGATGATATCAAAATTAAAGTTTCATTCATCAACAGATTGAAAAGCCACAATCTGAAAGAAGAAGATAATCCACGGGCGGTTCATATCTTGAATGTACATTGAAAGACTTGTAATTTATCAACAAAATGAAACAACTCACTTTAAAAAATGAGCAAAGGGCATGAAGAGCTATTGCTCCAAAATTATATACAATTGCCAGGATGCTTGTGAGAAAATACTCAGCATTACTACGTATCGTAAGACCGAATAAGGATTGAAACCACAGTCAATTATTATTTCACTTGGATGGCTACTATAAAAGATACACATGTTGTGAGAACAAGTTGGGTTCTTGTGCATGTATGTTGGTAGATGGTAAAATGGTACAACTGCTACGGAAAAGTAAGACAATTCCTTAAAACACTTACAGGTCTAATTGACATGTGATTGAGCAATCTCAATTTATATCCAAAATATCTAAAATCAGGTCTTAAAGAGCTCCACACCTCTTTTTTCATAGCAGTGTCTATCACCACTGCCAAGAGGTGGAAGAAGCCCAAGTATCTACCAATGAACGAATGGATAATTAAATGTGTATTTAATTATTTAACACAGTGAAATACCATGCAGCCTTTAAAATGAGGAAAATCCTGAGATTATATATATATATGTGTGTGTGTGTGTGTGTGTGTGTGTATATATATATATATATATATATATATATATATATATATATGAACCCTGATGACACTGTGCTAAGTGAAATAAGTCATCACATAAGGTCAAATATTGTATGACTCTCTTTAGTGGGGTATAGTCAAAATCACAAAGGTAGGAAATACAGTGGTGGTTACCAGAGCCAAGAGGTTAGGGACAGGGGGAAAGCAGTGCTGTTTAATGACTGTAGGGTTTCAGTTTAGGAGGATGAAAATGTTCTGAAGAGCTGGTTTGCGTCAGGGTAAACAGCTGACTCCTTGGGCCTTCAGGATGGCTCAGTGAGTAAGAAGCATTTGCCACCAAGCCTGACAACCTTGGTTCAATCCTTGGAACCCACTGTGGAGGGATAGAATTAACTTGCAAGGTATTTCCTGGTCTCTATACACGTGCAGTACATGTGCACACGCGCGCGCGACACACACACACACACACACTCAATAAAATAAATCGCTAATCCCTATGAAACCATATACATGAAAAGGGTGTTAGGTGGTAAATTATATATACTTTTTTTTTAATAACAAAAGAGTACCTATTTTTAAGAAGCCCAGCCTTAACACTGTACTTCAGGTTCTGTTGTGACCTAGGTGTCCATTTATCTAAACAACCAGTGAGTCAGGAAGGAGACCACAAGCTGTACATAAAGGCTCACCAAGGGAGGCGACATTTCTCCCATATACCTGAAAAAGCTAGCAAAAAACCATTATGTTCTGAACATCCGGCAGCTAGAACTCTGACAATGACACAAAACAGATACCAAAGACTGTCAAAATGAGCAGATGATGTCTGTCACCCACACCCTTCCCACAGAGCAGCAGACGATGTTAGCTCAGGGGCTGGTATTTTGCAGAGTTGTAAAGCATTTATGACCTTGCTTTGAGCTTTAACATCTTTTTTGCAATATTTTTTTTTTCAGACACAAAGATATAACAGCTTTAACCTGATCCCACATTGAAAGCAGCTGACAGGAGGGACCAGGACAGGATTTCACACATCAGTGACCAAGTGCTATCCTCACAAGAGAAGTAAAGACAAAGACGGGCTGGACCTCAGAGGAAGAAGTGAGCGGCACAGCCAAGGAGAAAGCAGGCCTAGAAGTCGCTATTTGACACCAACCTACAGTCTTAGGGGCAATTCCCAACTCCAGTTTATAATGATAATGATGCTACACAGATAGTTACATTCAAATAAATGATCTCATGTAATAATACTTCCATAGAACCTCCTAGACATAAGAAACTATGGACGCTGGGAGGGACTAAGTGAACTGCCCCAAAATATTAGGTTGTAGAAAACAGGCCCACATTCTACCTAAGTCATGGATTCAAAAAGTTACCTTGAGCTCTTGAAGCCATGCTTTTCCTGCCTGGTGAGAAGGTATTTGCAGCTATCTCCCTCAGAAGACAGGCACTCAACCAGAACCAGGTTCCACTCACTTTTATATCCCCAAGACATCAATGTTACATGGTACCCAGAAAGCACACAGCTAACTCATGCAGGACTGTGCCTTCAGATGTTGAGGATGGGACACTGAATCTACTTCACCCTTTTCAGGCAAGTCATCTTTGCTTAAACTTTAGTGGAATTCTATGTTATTAGCATCACCCAGGATCAGTCAAGGAGGTGCTCATAGGACAAAGTCTTGCTGCCTGGTTTAAAGGGCACCTGCACTCATGGTGAAGGCCTGTATCTAGTCTCTCAAGAGTGAATTCCTGAGTGCTTTGGAGGAGCAAAGGCCACTCAATCTCCTAAATCTCCAGGTCCGAGTCCTGAGTGTTCAGCTTCTTCAACTAAGCCAAGGAAGAAGAGTCTGGGTTGGGGTTTGGACATGGGTCTAAACTCATCTCTCCAGTTACACTGAAAACCTCGGGCTGCTTTGATTAGTCTTCCCAGGATGTTTAATATACAATGTGAAAACCATAGCAATTCTGAGCTGGGATTGCCTGCGAGTGCATGGTGAAATGCCCCAAGCACATCTGATAATGGCCCTACTTCCTTCCTGGGCTTCACGTCCTTTTCACAATCCCAGGCCTCGTATCTGTGTATTATCTGTAACAATTACACCCCACAGTCTGCAGGTTGTCACACCCTCTTGTTTTCCTTACCTAGTACTCTGTCCTGGGCTAGTGAATTATTTAGCCTCTTCTACGTTCTTGGCCCTCCTTTCATGGGGTCAAAGACAGAAGTAAAACATTCCTATGGAAGTTAGTGGGCCATACTTTGAGAACTATTCTGTTCACTGAAAGGTTCTGTAACTTTTCACTTAAGAATAAAAAAGGCACAACATATACACAGGGAGACTGAAGATAACAACTTAAACTCTTATTTTAAGGAAAAACAAAATCTAGACAGCTAATCTCAGCACAGCACTACAAGCCACAGACACCATGTTCACAAGGAAAGTAGTAATTAAACCTAAGAAAACATATTACAGATCTCAGAGGGCTGAAGAACAGGAAGTTGCCACAGGCTCTGTTACTCTGCAACCCAGATTACCTACCACAATGTCACTTACTAAAGAGCAATCAAAACCGGGAGCTAAATAACTTACAAGTTATTAAACATACATCACAATGGCTGACATTTGAAGAAGCAGAGCAATGAACATGAAAAGGAGGCTTCAGCAGTTCCACACAGCACAGATCAGCAGTCACAACTGACATAGAATACCAGCATTCTATACCCCTGCAGACACATCGGAACTTTTCCAAGAAGTCTGGTTGCTCATGTCTGAAATTCCCACACCTGGACAGAGGACTGCTACAAGTCCGACCTGGGGCACATGACGAGGTCCAGGCCAGACTGGGCTACGCTTTTCAAAAAACAAACTAAAAAAAGAAACCAAGAAGCATCATCATCTCCTGGTGACCACTCAGCTAGGAAGCTAGCCCTCTGGCCATCAGACAACAATCTCTCTCCTAGAATGCTGTATACTGCAAGATCTTTGCTTCATGAGGCTCTGAGGACTCCCATTCCCAGGATGTACCTGCATCTGTACTATTTGTTAAGATTTGAGGCAGCAGATACTGCAGGATATTGAGTACCTGAAGCTAAGACCGAGCTAAGACCCAAATGCAATTCAAGACACTACTGAATAAGATACAAATACCACCCATCTCAACCAGGACAAACCCAGAAATAAGAAATGACTCAAAGTACAATTTTTCCAAATTTTCCCCTAAACATTTCATGAAGCTACCAACTCACCCATTTCCATCTGGTTAACATCAGGAGACCTGCTACTTCTCTGAATGCACTAATTTTTCAATGAAGGAAGAGAAATCTGCTGGTGCCGGAAGGGAGGTCTGGCTCATGCTGCACTGTGCCTCAAACTGTGAGGTACGCCGTTCAGCTCATGGCATGCCTCCATTACTGTAATTTTCCCAATTCAGTCTCATTTGCTTGAATGGGAACCTTCAATATTAAAATGTGGAGTGCTGGAGAATGCAGTGGACGTTTTTTCAGAATTTAGACCGTCAGCATGTTTTAGGGGTAAGGTAATCGAATTTGCACATCTATCTGCCCAATGAGTAGATAAACAAATAAACAAACAAAAAAAAAACCAAAAAAATATTACCAACTAAGAGGAAAGTTGTCAACTGGATTCAGCAAATGGAATGAATTACTTGAAAGTATGCACAGTTAATACTTGTTAAAAACACAGACTATGGAGTCATGTTCACTTCACCTATAAAATAAGACCAATAATGCATAAAACTATATGAGAAACTATAAAGAAAATAAAGTACACAAAGCATTTAGCAGGGTATACAGTAAACATTTAAAAAAGGAAATCAATGAAACTAGAAATTATATTTCAGTGTCCTAACATACCAGATCATTAGGTTAGCCACAACTACCATTTCTAGTTCAGAAAATACTTGAACTTGTAGACTTTAAAATACAGTGTGAGAAACACCTGGTCAGTTCCTCTCCTTTCCCTCCACTGGCCCTGCCTACAGTGCTTCTTTGCTCTCAATGGACTTTCTGTTCTGTCTCTGTTGGTCCCTCTCTCCCTTCTTTGCCTCCCCCCTCCCCCCGCCGATTCTCCCTGCCCCCACTTTCTCTGTCTCACTATGTAGCCTAGCTTACTCTCAAAGTCACAAGAATCTTTGTACTTCAGGTTTCAAATGCTGCAATAATAAGCGTGCACACCTTACCTGGCTCACACACACTTTCCTATTTCTAGACAGGATCACGTTAAACAGTATGTCATGCTTATGCCTGTCTAAGACACCAACAGCCTCCCCACTCCAAACAAAATAAAAATAAGTAAATAGACAGACAGACACATGTAAAATTAACTGAGTGCAGAAACAATGAACACCATGACATTAGACATAAATACACTTTGAAATTAGGGGCTGGAGAGATGGCTCAGTGATTAAGAGTGCTTACTGCTCTTGCACAGGACCCAGATTTGGTTTCTAGCACCTAATTTAGGTGACTGACAACCTTTTGTGACTCCAGATCTGCTGTCCTCTGACCTCTGTGGGTACCTGCAGATACATGGTACACATAACCTCATGCAGGCACACATCTATACAGATAATAAACAAACAAATCTTTAAAAACTAACTTGGAGTTAAATGCATAAAGATAGGAGTTTTTTTAATGTTGAAGATACTGACTATAAAAATCATGACGAGTTAACCCTGAGCAGAAGCTTATTAACAAAATACACAGCATAAACATGACTCACTACAGCATGTATTTATAGCTAATCACGGCTTTAAAACTGAGTTCATATATTATTTTGATTAAATGCAATGGACATGACAATTACTAATTATTGCATCCACATAATGCAGTTTCCAGAAAGCTGCTATGGCAACTCCTGGGGGTTTTACCACAGCTTTGAAGCATGGACAATATCAACTTCAGGGCCGTGAGGAGCTTTAAATGTATTTATAATTAGGATTGATCTAAAGAAAAACATAACCAATCAAACAAAAACAAAAACTGAGAGACTGAAATACAAACACAATGAGCCAATGGCTTAAGGAGTCTAGAGCGAAGCAGCCAGCCCCACCAGGCTCTAGGTCATCCCCACAGTTTCTTTGTCAATGCAAGTTTGAGAAGGAATATTGAAAATCTGACAGTTAGCTACCGAAAGCAGTTCTAACTGCAGAACAGAAACAAACACAATGTAGACAGTTGTCCCCATGGGCAATCTGTGACGCATATGTTTAACAGCTCAGATGTTTCCTGGAAACTAAATACTCAGACTGAATAGTAGGTCATGAAGCACCCTTACATCAAAATGTCCAGAAGTGATGTGGCAGTCCAGACCAAAGTTCATGCTCAGTGGTCTTGAGAGAACAGCCAGGAATAAGGCTTGCTTACTTAAACTGGGACTGCTGCATATGTCCTGCTGGTGCAGGAGAAAACCCAATTTGAGTCATTCTGCCGAAAATAAAAAGAAAGTCACATTGCATCAGACTCTGAGTAAAACTGTCTCCGTAGACAAAGGTACTTAAGAAGACCCTTATTGGTTCTAAAGCTCTCACATCTTAATTGGATAAAAAAGAGCTCTGGTTCTAACACGTTAATTTTTAGAAAGTCAAACAGGAGCTATGCTATTGAGAGTCAGAACGTATATTTAACAAGAAGTTGCTGGTGATGCTTGCGGAGGCTCAGCCCCCACCACACCTAATGAATCAAAGCTGCAGGCTCGAATGATGGAGACTGCCGACCAGTCACAATGATCAAATAGTATTCAGGGACTATTTACAGTTTAGAAAAAGCAGCCTTTTGTGTGCTGCTGGTTCCTTAGTGATACTCTGCTTTCATCTACATCTAAAATGCTGACTGCTTAGTTTTAAAATTAATCAGAATGCCTCATTCTAACGTAAATACCTTTGCCTTTTCATCATAGTAAAGCCACAAATTGCAGCAATAATATTAATAAATGTCCAGGAGACCTACTTCTCAATCCCGATGCTGAAAGGCAAGTATACTGCATGCCCCGAGTGTTAAGGATTTTGGCGCAGAAACTACTAGCATATTCTTGACAGTCTGATAAAGTGCCTCACTTTCCAAAAACATCCTAAGGATGATTCCAGCCCCGGTGAGGCTTGCTTCCAGCATGCATCCACCTTGCACATGCCTAAGTGCCCTGGCTGTCTCACTTAAGAGATGCCTTAGCTTACTTACTGCTGCTGAGATCTTTGAACCGATAGCCTGCACCAGCACTCAAACAGCATCTGACTGCATTCAGCACGACCTGCAGATCTCATCAGCAACAGAAGCCTTACCTGGGAATCCCCCGTGGACCATGCTGCAGGAGTACTCCCTTCAGGGCGTCTGCATTCCTGACAGTCGATGCTGGAAGCAGCTCCACTCTCCCCCCAGCCTCTGTCCTCTCTCTTCTCACGACCTTGGGCCTATTTCCTTTTTTTTCTCAGATTTTATTCTTTTTAAGGGCAACCTATCAGTCTGTTTCTATCATGAGAAACAATCAATTAAGCTAATTTCAATTGCTCCCTCAAGCTAACAGTCACATCTGCTAGTAGGAGAAAGCTGCCTGGAGAAGTCTGCCGGGGAGAGGCAAAAATCCCTAGTTCTCCAGTCAGATCCTCGGATGCTGCACGATTCTGGCTGTGACACTCGGTCACCCTGCTCACATAGGAACTGCATACTGCGGGCCGTGACACTAGTCACCCTGCTCACACAGAGAAGATAGCTCTATTTCAGAGCAGGAGGCAATATAAATGCAACTATTTATTTTGTGGCCAACTTCAACTGATATCATGTTAATGTCCAATTTTCCTGCTGAAAAGCAGTAATTTGGGGGACAGTATCTTTCCAATGCAAATTAAAAGGAGCCATAGATTTGAGTCTGACCCTAGTTCAGAACAGTCATCTACATCTCTGTTCCGCACTGCTTCCAGCACAAAATTATGCCCAAACTATAATGTTTTCATTAGATCCATTAGTGTCTCTGACATTTTAAATAGAAGTTAGCTTTGGGAAGAAAACTTAAGGGGGGGGGGAGTAATTTACAGAAACTGTTAGAAGAACAAACAAATAAAACAAAACTGAAGCCACTTCATCCACCCTACCTTGCCCAGCCCAGGCCAGCACACCTAAATAGCATATAGCAAACTGCAAAGATGTCTGTCATTTCCATTACACTCTAAATCTGTCAATCACTTCAGTGTTGTAGGAACTACAGACACAAAATTTTCTGTGTAAACTGGAGATCAGAAAATAATTACTATGATTACTGCACCATGAGTTAAGTGGGAAAAAGTCAAGAACACACAGGACAATTTAAATTTAAATGCAGGTCAAAGGTATTCAACAATGCCCTTTCTAAATGTCCGCTTCTGTTAAATTCACCTGGATTACAGCAAGGGCTGAAGCTTAGAACATTTCAAAAAAGTTAAAATAGGAAACCAGTATTACCAACCTCTAATCTTATAGCTAGGATAAAAATACTACTTATTTCACTTAATTATAAATAGGAAAAGTTCATGAAAGGAAATAAACTACATAGGAAATAAGGAAAATCATTTCTATAAGACTAAAACATTTAATCTTAACCTGTACTCTTATATCGTCCCTGAATTTTGCACTATCGAAAATAAAAAGGAGATCGTATCTGCGGATGTATTTAGTAAGAGCTGGCAGACGCTCCTCATGCTGCCTGCTAATGGCAGTGAGCATTCTCAAAGCTCTTTACAGGCTTGGCTAGTAACTCCTGATGACTGCAGTGACATCTATTGGCGAGGCAGAGATAACTGGAGACCACACTGGCTGCTCAATAGACCTTTGTTTGCCATATGTTTGCTCCATGTTTACAGGCAAGCATTGGGGGGCGGAGCCCACATAGTCCTGCCTCATCAATACCCCATTTTGTAGTTTGGGGCAAAGTAATGACTCTTGGTCTCAGGATTCTCAGCCTCAGAATTTGACAAACCTCAGGCACACTTTACCATGCTGACTCCCTCCTCTCATTACAGAAGACACTGACTTTCCTTCCCTTCTTTAAGGCAGCATGCTACTTGAATTCTCCTCCTCCTTTCACAGAGACGTGTTGACAACTTCACTATCCTTTGCATGTGTGGAACATCTATAGTAAGTAGAACTGTACATTACAAATGCACAAGTCTATGATTTTAGTAAACTTAAAGAATTGTAGTGGTTTGAATGAGAAGTGTCTCCACAGGCTCAGGTATTGGCTCGCAGTTGTTGGTGCTGTCTGGGGGAGGTCATGGAACCTTTTGCTGGAGGAAGTCAGTCCCTGGGAGCAGGGTTTGAGAGTTTATGGCCATCCCACTTTCTGTTCACTCTCTCAGCTTTTTGTCTGCAATCAAGATATAATTCCCCGCTTTCGGTTCCTAGCCCCATGGCTTCCTCCTGGCTATCTACTCTCTTCCTGTAGAACAAAAGCCTACTTTCTAACGTAAGTAGCTTTTGTTCAGTACAGTGTTTCAATTTTAGAACATTGCTACAACCCTCACAATTCCATGAAGTCTGATGTCAGCTCAGCCCTAGTCCTAGAACACTTCAGTGTGTAGGATTATCCCTTCAAATCCCAGCCAGTGGCAGCTGAACCGCTATTTCTACTGAGACCAGTGGACACCTGGCAATGTGTGCAGCTATTTTTCATGTTCACATGTAAAGTGGGTGGGAAGGTGTTGCTGCATCTAGCCACATCTAGCCCATGGAGACCTGGGATGTTGAAACATACCTTCCCAAGCAAAGACAGCCCTACAACAAAGCACTCAGCTGAGATGGTGGCACAAGGTACAAGCTCTACACAGAATGGGGCAACCGCCAATTCACAGCAGTGGAAGGGAGAGTTCTCTACCCTCTTTTATTTTCCAAAATTGCCTGGCATTTCATTTACAAGTCAGAAGAACTTCAAGTTCTCATATTAACTAAAAGTATATTTCACTTAGGATTTGGATTCAAATCATGTTACTCTTTTTTTCTTTAAGACTTACTTGTTTTTAATTTATGAGTGTTCTATCTGCATGTGTGCCTTTATGCCACAAGAGGGCACCAGATCTCATTGTAGATGGTTGTGAGCCACCATGTGGTTGCTGGGAATTGAACTCAGGGCCTCTGGAAGAGCAGCTATAAAAGAATAAGACAGGGCCATGTACTGGGCTAAGGAGTCAGGTGCAGCTTCCAAAGGTGACAAGAAGTGAAATCAGAAGGCTTAACAGCCTTCCAAGATTCTTCTGAATATCAAATGAGGATGCATTTGAAGCTTTACCAAGAACTATGCCACACACTCTGCCCTCAGTAAACCCTGTTACCATGTTACTGTAACTATGTATACTGCCTAGTTTTATGTCAACTTGACACAAGCTAGAGTCACCAGAGGAGGGAGCCTCAATTGAGAAAAGGTCTCCATAAGATCTGGCTGTATTTTCTTAATTAGTGATTACTGGAGGAGGCCCTAGCCTAGTGTGGGTGGTACCACTCATGGGCTGGTGGTCCTGGGTTCCCTATGAAAGCAGGTTGAGCAAGCCATGAGGAACAATCCAGTAAGCAGCACTCCTCCACGGCCTCTGCATCAGCTCCTCCAGGTTCCTGCCCTGCTTGAGTTCCTGCCCTCACTGCTTTTGATGTAGAAATGTCATATGGAACTGTGAGTGAGATAAACCCTTCCCTTCCCAAGTTGCTTTGGTCATAGTGTTTCATCACAGCAATTGTAACCTTAACTAAGACACCATGGAATGAAGAATGTAGCTTCAAACACAGGGACTGGGAATGGAATTGAATCCACATTGCTTGTTATGAAGGGAAACAATAAACAATAGAAGTTTCCAGCTGGGAAGAGAGGCTGGGAGGCAGTAAGGGCTTAAGCCAAAACTGAGAATAGAAACTAAGAGGTCAGCCTTGGGCAGAACTTAACACAGCCCAGGAGTCCAGCTCCCAGAACTGACCCAGAATTGTAAATAGAATGCCTCAGAGAAGCGAGGCTTTAGGAAACTTTCTTATCTGAGGGTCTTTAGGAATAAGTTTCTATCTGTTTGAGGAAAAAAGACTTACACACGACCTGAGGGTTATTCTCTTTTTTTCTTCTTCAGCTCTAATTCTCTTCATTCTCTTTTTTTCTCTTTTATAGCTCTAATTCTTCTCTACAGCTCTAATTCTTCCTAAGTTCTAATTCCTCCTGGTTCTTCTTTGTTCTACACAGCTATATACACATTCAACAGGAGGCTTTTTGCAATAATAAAAAAAATTTACAAAAGTTACATCTGAAGGTCATAGCACATTCCCTGAGTAAATGATAACGAACGGAGCCATTTACCATGGTACTTGGTACTTTTCTGGACAGTGGCCACTGGTCTGTGTTATCAGCCAGACTTGACTAGAGAAACTAGCATAGTATTTTAGCTTTCTTTGGTTAGATGTCTGTGGCTCTGTCCTTGTGCATATCTATAAAGTTTTAACTTATGATCCATTTACAGAGACATTCAGTCTAGTTTGAATTTGTTCTGAGGCCTCAAACCAGCCAATAGTGTGTGGCTATCTTAGAACTGAGAAGAAATTGTCGTTTTCTTCATGCCAGTCTGAACTAGTGATAAAAAACAGGGCCTAAGTGTCTTGTAGTCCTTGTGGAACAACAGGTTTGGTTATGAAGCATATCCTAGTATATTTTCTATATATCAAAATTATACAGCTTAATGAGAAGTCATCTTCCTGACCATCCACAGATATATGTGCCCATAAGATTGAGATGTAATCATGAGATTACATGAATATATTACATGAAAATGCATGGTAATGGGGAGATTCCACAGCTGGTTTTGCACATGTGAAATTACAGATAGAAACAACAGTTTTCAGAGTCAGGGGTCCCATAAGCCTTGCTTGAATGGGGTTCTTCTCCATCAGAGAACTATTCATCTGGTGGATTGATATCTGAATTATCAATTGCTATCTGCTATATTTGCGTCATGGTCCACAACGGCTTGTGACAAGAACCTAACATTTCATTTTGTTGAGAGGATTTACAGGGTAAATTTAGTGGGAAAAATTCAGGGCATCTCTCTCCTAGATAAATGCAAATCTGAGTGGGAGACAGAGAGAACTGAAACAAATCCAGAAGTCATTGTAGAATATGTGAGGTCCCCATGCCCTTGGTGATCCTGAAACCCCCAACAAAACATGTCTTTCAGTTTTGTATGTAAGGCTATCCCATACTGTTCTAGTTTACTTTCTGTCTCTGTGACAGACACATGACAAAAAGCAGAGGAAAGGATTTCTTTGGCCTATACTTCCAGGTCACAGTCCATCACTGAGGGAAATCAGGTCAGGAACCATGCAGGAACTTGAAGTAGAAACAAAGGGAGAATACAGCTTCCTGACTCACTTGCAAGCCTCATGCTAATTTTATTACACAGCTCAGGACCATCTGCCCAGAAGGGTGGGCCCTTCTACATCAATTAATAATTAACTCCCCACAGACACACCTACAGGCCAATCTGATCTGTCCCTCAGTTGAAGGCAGTCCCTCAGTTGAGACTCCCTTCTCAGTGACTCTAACCTGTTTCAAGTTGACAGACAAAGTTAACACATCAGTTTCACAATATCAGTGCATGTCATGGGGGTGGGGGGATCCTGCAATTCTGACAACAGGAGTATTGTCAATAGCTAAACACTAATTTGGTCTATCATCTCTTAATTCTTGTTTTATAAATTTTAATTAACATTCAAGCAACTTTGATTAATTTACAATTATAAGATTTTTTACACTTATAAGATGTTTTACAACTGGTCTCTAGTATGCCATGAAATATGTTCAACAAGGCAAGATAAGGCATCTAAAATCCAATGCCTCACATACTATGCAGTGGGTATTGGGTATAGTATTTAATTCTCCCAATAACGTGAGCAGTACTTACTAAGGTTATGTTAGTAAGCATCCTCCTTCTCTTCTTCCATATCAATCACTTGGTGCTAAATTCAGTGCTGCCTGCTTCTAGCATCCTTACCTCCACAGAGGCATGTCATGGTTAGCCACTGAAGCTGAATAAGGGAAGCCTTCCTGAAACACTGCCTTAGAAGCTCATCGAAGTGTTTGCTGGAAACTGCCTTGCTGGGTCACTAGGCAGGTGCTATCCCTCATATAATTTTTAATTATATGTATGTGTAGGTATATGCATTTGAGTACAGGTGCTTACAGAGACCAGAGTCATTGAATCCCCCAGGAACTGAAGCTACAGGTGGGTGTGAGCTGTCCAGCATGGGTGCTAGAAACCAAACTTAGGCCCATTTAGTATGTACACTTAACTGCTCTGCAATCTCTCAAGCCATCACATTATTCTTAAGTAAATTCATCAGCTCCCATGACTGTAATGCCCCTATCAGTAGTTTTCAGAAGGTGGTTCTTGGGTCTGAAGTGGTAGAATTAGCAGAGAATTATTTAGAGATATTAATGTTTAGGTCCTCCTACATCTAAGGACTCTTGAGTCTGTGGGTAGGACTATTAATTAATGCCTTGCCAATCTTCCTTCACAAGAGTTTCTGATGAACTCTGAAATTTGAAAGCTTTAAGTCTAGATTAATATTTCTCATAATGTAGGTCATTAAATAAATCCAATTATAACCAGCACTTAAAAACCAAAAAAAGGTATAGAAAAAGAACAAAATTCATCACATTGTAAAGTAGTATTTGTGTAACTTTTGTCTCAAATATACATGCATATTTCTACACATGCATCTGTACTGGTTATCATGGTTTAGACATTGCATGTCCCTCAAAATCCCATTTGTTAGGGCTGGAGAAATAGCTCAGGAGTTAAGAGCACTTGCTGCTTTTGCAGAGGACCCATGTTCAGATCCCTGCACCCACATGCTGGTTCATTAACATCCATAACTCCATTTCTAGGGGATCCAAGACCCTCTTCTGAATTCTGTGGACATCAGGCATGTATAGGTGTGGTACATACATTCATAAACATAAAATTAAATAAATAAATCTAAAAACCAAAAGTCCCATTTGTTAAAGGCATGGCAGCCAGTCTATGGCCTGTTGGGAGGTTCTCTCTACAGTCTTGGTGGGAACTAAAGTCAGGTGCTGAGGGTATGCTCATAAAGGATACTGGAACTCAGGCTTTCCTCTTTCTCTTTTCCACACCCTCAGGTGTCTCATTTCCTCGCCCTGTCTTCCCTCTCTTCTATCCTCTACGATTTAACCAACTCTTGAGTCAAATGTTCCTAACTGATGTGCTACACAGACACGGGCTCAGGTCAACAGGGTGAAGCGACCTAATCAGAAAAGAAGCCTTTTCTTCTTAGAAGGCGACTTTCTCAGGTGTTTTCTCACAGGGATGGACAGTTGACAAAGTGAAGAGGGTGTGGAAGGGCAGGGTTTCAGTTATTTTCAACTATCTGAAGACTGCATGAGCCACACTTAACTCCATGTCACAAGGATCCTATCTTAGTCTCTGAACCATTCTACTTCACGTGGTCTCGTACAATGCACTGACTTTTCTCATACTACCTTTTGTATTTTATCTTCTATTTCATTTTTACTTCCACTGTATTTTACTCAATGCCAATCACTATTAATGTAGCTTATTATTTGTCACTTTTCTCCTTCATTAGAACACTAGCTCATGACAAAACACTCCTGGCTACTTTCCCACTACATCTCAATAGTATCCACCCATGCATAACATCCATCCAACAAACCTTACCTACATGAACTCCAGAACTAACTAACAAAGCCATCAGTGGGCTTTGTAGTCCTGAATCTCATGTCTGCGATCTTTCTTATAAATCAGCATTGCCTTGTGAAACAACAGTTGAATTTGAACCATGTACTTCCAGCACAGACCTTGGGAATTGTTATGGAATATACTTCCATAAAATGTAAACAATTGAGTTCTGGGACAGTAAAATTGAGATAAACAGTAACCTGACTGACTTTTAGTTTAGGCCAAATGAGCAAAATATTAAATTTGTAAGAGTTACAGAATAAAGAAAACTCCTGAGATCTATTCTAAACAGAGAGAGTACAGGATACCAGTGGCTTAGGCTGTCAGCAAGGTGTGTGAGCTATTCAGCATTTCTGGAGGTTAACAGTGACATCAATTGTGTAAGATGACAAGGGCATAAACACTGAGAATGAAAAACATCATAGATAAAAGAAATGGAGAGAAGAGTCTTAGAGACATGGATATGGATTTGCTGGATAAACCATGAAATAAACGTTCCTGTAGTTAAGAGAAATTACAAAACTTTCAATACTTAGTGTAAACCGGGATCCTTACTGTCCTCACTGACGTGTGCATATGGGTGTGTGCACACATGACTTGGGGAGGATGCTGCTGTTCCTCAAATCTTATGGCATGAAAGTGGAGTGAGAAGTCCGCATCACTTAATTCCTTTGTCTGGACTGTAAGGCATTTTAAGCAGCAGCGAAACCCTACACAGTGCCTGGGTGGGAACCCCATTCCTACCATTTATTAACTATGACTTCGACACATTCCTTTATGTCTTTGAACCCCAGTTTCTCTGCTCTATGATGAAAGTTGTCACAGCTATCACACTGCTGCCATATAAGTAATGCCTCAGAAAGATGCCTGGCACATGGTAACCAGAGTACTTACTAGGCACTGTTCTTTAAACGCTTTTTTGCCTGTTATAACAGTCCTATGAAGCAGAGTACTGTAGGGCATCCATGCCCACTGATGCATAAGCAAACGTGAGCCACAGATGGGTCAGAACTGGCACTCTAAGCAGCTGCCTTACTATCTGTATGAGAACAAGAGAGTGAACTCATGCTTGTCAGCACCCAGAAGGGGTGCATCTCCAGGAGATGAGGTTGCTCTGCACTATGTGCTGTGTCCCAAACCTTCATATACTCTGTTATGCTGGTGACTCCACCAAGGGAAAAAGGGTTGTTTATTCATTTCACAGCTGATACTATTTCTACACAGTGGATCACACTCAATCAGGCTTTGTTAACTAGTGAAAATGAAGCAAGACAAAGAGCTCTGCAGAGTATACATTGTACTTTCATAATGCTAACTTGACTATTGGTTACATTTTAATATGTCATTTCTATTTATTCCTGCTTATAGAAATAATAAAGAAAGCTTATTAATCATGAATAGCAACAGGAAGAGCAAAGCCCTTTGGAGACCGCCCTGTGGCTCACTGAAGCCTGTTTACATCGTTCACGCTGCACCATCACCACACAAAACACTGACCACTTAAGAAAAGGCCACGCTTAAGGCCACATTCTAAAAACTGCCAGAGCCCACTTTCAACTCACAATTTTTACATAAAATTACTTTTCTCTATTATGGTAGGGAACATTTTTAAAGTAAGATGCAATGTGTAATTTCAAAGGACACAAAATTCATCCTTGGAAATGTTGGTCCATAGCTTTTTGTACATTTACAAATTGCATAGCACTGTCACTATCTACTTTTTATCCCACAAAAGAAAGTGTACATATGGCAACCAAGCTGAAATGTACATATTGTACACGCAAAAGAAAAGTGACTTCTTTAAATAGAGCCTCTAGTAAACCTCTGCCAAATGTATAGTTGGTTCAACTATTGCAAAATGAAATCATGAAACAAATTCCCAGTGCCTCCACACGACACGGTGAGTCTCTGTGCTTCCACACAGCATGTCGGCATTCTTTTCAAGGACAGCAATCAAGTCCTGGCACCCATGCCCAGCTCACATCGTTAGGGTTAGAACCCCAACTCCCAGGACTTAGCATTTTTGTTTCACAATTAATTAGTAAAATTAAAGCATTGTGCAACTTGGCTTTCCTAAGTATCCTTTGTTAATTTCAAAGAGAAAAGCGTAGTAAATAATAGCCACAGGAGATTTGAAGATAAAAACTTTATTTTTAACACTTGCTCATGCACATTTCTGAAGACCTACAGTCCTATATTTGTGATTCACAATAGGTAGGACAACATAATTTAATAAATTTTGCATCTACCCTAAATAATGCAAAGGAACTCACTGTCGGTCAGGGCACATTCTTCCTCGCTTTCCTCACTGTCCACAGATGGAGCTCTGTAAGGCGGAGGCAGTTTCATTGGAGGTGGAGCTGTTCCATGCCTCTGAAGATGCAAAATTCAAGAAATGAGTTAATAATTTTCATACAATTCTCTTCTTCAGTGACAAGAAGCACAAGCACGCACACACACACACACATACACACACACACACACACACGCACACACACGCACACACACGCACACACACACACAAATAATCTGAAAATAGTCTGGTTGCAGCTGACTTCGACCATAACACAAGGACTGTAGAATAAATATAATTTATTTCCTCTAGTTCCTGTGATTTTATAAAAGTAATTTTATATAAGTACAGCAATGCAACAAATAGAAATTCAAAAGCACAGCTTGGAAGAACACTGCCCTGCTTAGAACACACTTCTTTACCCATGAAAAAGCAAGCCAAGTACATTCTCTTTAGAGTTTGTAGATGATCATACACATTTAATGTTAAAAGGGAGGTGGTTATAATGAATAATTATTTCTGAATAAGGATGCTCTAAATTTATATAGCAAATAACATAGTACAACAATGTGACTCATGTAAATAAAGTGAAACAAAATTCTATTGCTAAATTACCTTCACAGAATGAAGACGTATTCTTGAACGTGAGAAAAAATAAAACATGCCAAACTTTCCAGAGATGCCAGCTACTGCAGAGTAGGAGCTGAGATGCCAAGCCCTTCACAGCACCCAAATGACTAGATTAGGATCTGCCTTCCTACATGACTTCACTAAAGTGCATTCAATTATGCTTTATCTGACAAAACCACTAATGCAAGGTATACCTCTGTTGAGTGGACACTGGCCCATTATAACAAGCCAAATAGTGAATTCCTCGAGAATAGAAGGCACTATCTGGGATTCATAAAAGAAAGCACTCCAACACTCTTTGAGTATAATGTTAATGAAATCAGTGATTATATGTGTGGAAAATACAAAATATTAAAATGTAAGAGTGATGAAGAGAAGTCAAATGTGAAACATTTATTAAGAAACAAGTGAGGGGGCTGGAGAGATGGCTCAGCGGTTAAGAGCACTGGCTGCTCTTCCAGAGGACCAGGGTTCAATTCCCAGCACACACATGGCAGCACACAACTGTCTGTAACTCCAGTTCCAGGAGATCTGACACCTTTACACCAATGCTCATAAAATAGTTAAAAAAATTAAAAATTTTAATTAAAAAAATAGAAACAAGTGAGAATGTGACAGTTATAGTCTTCAAGTTGAAAAAAAGGTGATTGAAATGAAAAGTCAAAATCAAGTGACACCGCCCCCCTACCCAGCGCCAAAAACACCCCTTCTTTTCTCAGAACCACATCATCCAATGTCAAAGATGATCCTTCAAACAAGGGCAGGGGCTGAAAGTGCTTTGAGAGCTAAGAATTCCAGCTTATTTGATTGCATTCAACACTCTTGAGAGAAGAACACAGGTAAGCACATCCTAACCCAGGCTGGCCTGGAACCCACCATCTCTCTGCTTAACTTTCAAGTACAGGGATTAAGATGTGCACCACACCCAGTCCTCCAGGGCCCCCTCCTGCTGCACATTAAAGAAGGGTGTACACACGACCAAACCCTCCAGTGATGGAGAAGGCTGGAGCTCCCAATGCTGAAGAAGGCCAGGAATGACAACACCATCAAGAAAGAGAACAAGACACACTGAATGGCACCTTCTACTTTGGTCCCAGGCACATGGTAACCTCCCTAAGTATTTGCTAGTTGTCTAAATAATTGCCTTTATTCATGCTGTTGCCTGAAAGATACACTTTCAGAAAATGACAGTGATGGAAGCAATTCTTTTTGTTTTTGGAGACACAGTCCAACATGCTACAGCCCAGGCAGGCCTCTAATTCTATATGTAGCCAAGGATGACCCTGAACTCCACCTCCCAAGTTCTAGGATTTCAAGCATGTGCACCCTAACTACTGGAAATGATTCTCACTTGACAGCAGTGAGCAATGATTTTATGTGGCAGAGAGGCAAATGGTTTGTTTTATGAAAGATAGCACCAAAGTTACAGCTTTCTTGTCCTGTAAGGCATGGACTAACTTTGTATCTAAACTTGACTACTTAATTCTCTTCTATTTTCTGTACCAGGCTCACCATCTCTTATTGCTCTCACTAGTGAGTTAAATAAATACTTGGCACCTGCACATTTTGCATAGTTTTCTGAACACTGTTTAAATTTTTTTTTAATTATACACTGGCAGTTTTGGAAGTCCCACTGAGATGCTCAAGGAGACCCACCTTCCAGAACTAATTAAACAGAGATGCCTTGGATATGCAATTCGTGAGCTGTTTAAACCCATTTACTTAATTTTTTTTTTTTTTTTTTTTTTTTTTTTTGTGGCTCACATAGTAAATTCTGAGAGACAGAACTCCATCACTTTTTCCTATTTCTCTGTGGTTTATTTCCAATTCTGTGTGTGTGCTTTTGGTACTAGGTTAAGTCTGATCTGTTACTCACTTGGGCTGTAACTTAGCAGCAGCAGTAATGAATGGAGTCTGATTTTTGCTCTCGCCATTAGGTGGCTCTATGGGGATCTGCCGTCTCCTGGTTGATAATAGACAACATGCCTATTAGTTTCTTGTTTGATTTCGTGCTAAAGAAACAGTTCTATGACAGACAGGTGGTTTGCATTTCTGTGTCCGCACAGAACATAGGGCTACTCAGTGAGGACAGCAGCTAGAAGCTGAATCTCTGGAGGAAAGTTCTTGCTGCTCATTTTCAATGTGTTTTAAGAAGGCCTAACAGTCCCGAAAGTGAAAACAAAAATAATCCTTTTCTCATTAGTTTACAAACTAGTATTATTTAACCACTATCTCAGAACCTTTATAAGAATCTAATCATCTAGGTGTGTATGTGTAGGTGTTAGGGGCCCGTGCACTTGAGTTCAGGAGTTGTGGAGGCCAGAAGCCTGGGATCCTCCAGATGCTCTAGTTATAGACAGCTCTGAGTGGTCAGACATGGGTGCTGGGAACTGAACTCAGCTCTCTTGCAGTAGCTCCATATCTTCTTAACCCCGGAGAAACGTTTTTATGTGAGAATCCAGATTCAAAGACATGTGTGCTAGATGTTCCTATAATCTTAGCATTGGGAGATGGAGGTAGTAGGATCAAGGCCTCTCTGAGCTAGATAGTGAATTCAAAGACAGCCTAGACTACACAAGACCCTCTCAGAAAAAGAAGAGCAAGCAAGCAAACAAAAAAATACAAATCAAGATTCACATGATCAAAGTGACTTGAGAATTCTCTCAACAAATTCCAAAATAGTAATATTATGCAAATAGCAGTCTGAATATAAACTGAAATAAGTTAGAAAGCAATACAGTCTCACCAGCAAAATGCAGCATTTCTAGGGAAAAAATCAAGGCTTTATACTTTTCTGGATTATGAACATCAATGAACAGAAATAATTTCATAGAGAGAAAAATATACTAGGCAACTAAAAGGTGAAATGTGGAAAAAAGAAAAAACAAACAAACAAACAAACCACTCCACTGGAACACAAGATTGATTGCCAGGCATCAATAACTGAGGAGCAGAGCATGCAGGGATAGATAGATAGGCTAATTGAAGGGCAAGCTCAGAAGCATGGCCTCCTCCCACAACTCCAGCCAGGACAGACTTGCACTATAAATCCTATTTTGCCCACCAAGTCCTATTTTAAAATAATGAGCCAATTGCCTTGATGGGGTAAAAAATGAAGACTCATCTTACCTGATACCATACCCTAAGATAATTTTT
This sequence comes from Peromyscus aztecus, assembly GCA_902168405.1. Classification (NCBI taxonomy): domain Eukaryota; kingdom Metazoa; phylum Chordata; class Mammalia; order Rodentia; family Cricetidae; genus Peromyscus; species Peromyscus aztecus. The sequence continues at coordinate 1,623 of CABHPQ010164790.1, read as the reverse complement.
AGGTCAATAAATTCTATTAGAACAAATGCAGGAAAACAAAATGGGTGATTAATTCTAACTGATTATGAAAGTAATTTTTCCAGTAGAGATAAATTTTGATGTGAATCTTCTTAGGGAAAAGCAATATGTAAATGAAAACTTCCAATTGTGAGCAGCATGCTCTGGGAATGGCCAGCCAGTCTGCAGAACCAAACAGGAAAGAGAGCCACAGATGTCCTTGGTTGTCTTCACGGGCCACTTGACCTATGCTTCACCTGGTCCCTGCTTCATCCTGTCAAGAACCAGGTTCATACCCAGCAGAAACCCCACAGGACACCTGGCCACTCTCACCCACCACTGTTCAGCTAGGCAAAAAGAAACCAAAGCAGTCCTCAGAACTGGAGGGGCTTGGCTTACCTTTGCTCTTCTTTCTTGAGTGTCTTGATCCTGGTTCCTGGCAGGTGACTTGCCTTTGTTATGCACACTTGGGATGACCTACCACCACCAAAGAAAGGGGGAAGAGGAAGAATGAGCAAGCTCAAATGTCTTTTTCTAAACTTGGTGTGATGATGCACACCCATAATCCTAGCACTTGTGAGGCTGTGAACAACACAGTGAGTTCAAGGCTAGCTTGGTAGATACAATGTTTCAAAAGAAAACAAAAGGTGTGAATGCCTTTAATCCAGCGCTCCAAAGGCCGAGGCATAAGGATCTATTTGAGCAAGTTCCAGGCCAACCAGGGCTACATACAGAGTGTGAGTGTGTGTGTGTGTGTGGGGGGGGGGGGGGTATGTCCCCTTCTCTTCCCACCTTCCTAATCAGTGTGGTGCGGGTGACTTTTCTCTCTGTGCCGCTCGGGTTTGTCTAGAATTTGCTATGTACATCATCTTCTCAGTTGAGGATAACAGGTGAGGGCTGTGGCGGTGGGGGCCATGCACTGGGTTTTGATACATTCCTTTTTGTCTGTTTATTAATCTGTGCCGTGGCTCATGCCATGCTTGGCACTGAGCAATCTCCAGCCTTTGTTTCTGTGTTTTTAGACAGTAAAGACTTAATGAACCTGGTGACTTCATCTCAGGGTAAATATATGAGAAGTTCAATTCAAGGCAGTCAGTAAAAGTAAGTAAAGTGGGGAAAATATGCATTATAAAATCATGTCACCAGAACAAATACATTAAAGATTTGTGTGTAAGGTGAAGACAGAGAAAACTACAAAGTTAGACCACTGTCATTTAAACATCTCATTCTGCAAAGGAAATTGCAGTGGTGACTTAAGTGAGATGCTAGAATATCGGCATCCTCATTTATTTGACTTCTGAACTCCCAGCAGAAATATGTTACTCAGCAAATATCATGGATTGATAATTATCTAACTATCACTGTTAGCAGAAGGATAAATTACAAATTTATTCCTATTATCCAATGAGAGAAGGAATTGGATGATATTTTTTGTAATTTCTGTGGTGGGCAGAAGGGGTCTGATACATAGTTGCATTCAATAAGTATTTATAAATGAATGAAGTTTAAGTTTTTCTTAATTTTATATATTTATTTTATTTTTTATTGTAAATGTTTTGCCTGTATGTATGTCTGTTTGCTATATGTGTGCCTCGTCTCCATGGAGGTCAGAAGAGGGCACCAGAT